>JAWDEX010156764.1:0-19941 GCA_035221805.1 Trichilia hirta | reverse complement strand
ACAATAACAATAGGATAGTCGAGTAAGTCATTAGGAAGCTTAGGAGACAAAATTAGAAAAATTATTTGGGTGTAAACAGTAATTAGGTTACTATTTCAGTTGGTGTGTAGGGTCCACCTATCATAATCACGAAATTGAGTTAAAATATACTAGTGAGGCTACGAAATGAATTCCTGAAGCATTCGGATCAACTCCAAAACTGTCTAAATTGATTAAAGAGATTCGATAACTAGAAAGTGTGCCATTTAAAGGTACCATAGATGTGATAGTAGTCAACTGTTGGTTTAGAAAATTAGAGGGTGACTTGAACGACATAGAGCTTAAAAATAGTTACAAGTTAAAAGTGACTGTTTGACTTTTAGAAGGCAATGCATCTACTTGGTGGGTGAATATGTAAGCTAGAGCCTTAGCACAACTTACTTGTGATAACTTTGTGCAAGAATTTTAGGATAACTATTTCAATCCCTTTCACTGTAACCAGAAGAAACAAGAATTCCTTCGACTAAAGTAAATGGGTAAAATAGTGACAGAGTATGAGACCCAATTGAGAGAGGTGGTTGAGTTCATACTGAAATATGCTAATGAAGAGAGTCTATGTGCTAAGTTTAAAGAGAGTTTGAATTTTGAAATACGTGAGAAAATGTCACTATCAGGAAATTAGAAGTGTAAGAAAATGATTTAATTGGTACTTCGAGCGGAGAAATTAGCAGGAGAAAGAAGGTTGAGGAGTCAATTTCAGAAGAGAAAAGATTTGAGTATGCAAGTCGATTCTCCCTTCAAGAAAAGTCGTAGCAGTGGTTTATCTAGTGGTATCTCTACTACTAATCCTGCAAGCATTTTTTCGCATTATCCTCAAAGCCAAGGACCTTTGAGATTTAGGTCATCAGCTCAGAGACAGACCCAAAAATCGAGGCAAAGTGAAAATATGAACAGGTGTATCAATTATAGACGACATCACACAGGCCCGTGTCACTAACTATTAGCATGCTATCATTGTGGAGATGGAGGACATATAAATATGTATTGTCCTAAGTTCGATAGGCCTTACATCTATTTCTTATCTTTTATAAACTAGTAAAAATGCAAGGACCAAGGGCCCATCAAATTAGAAAAACAAATGTTTGTTTCTAATATGGGCCGAGGAATGTGATTGTTGACTTGGGAACCATTTCTTTTATAGTGGTTGCTGAAGGGTCCAACCTAATAGGTTAGGGCCGAGTCAGGCCGAGTTGAAAATTGGTGAAAATAAAGTCGGACTAGGCCGAGTTGAGTCATGATTCCAAAAATATGAGATAGACCCTACTCATGAAGATGAGGCAGGTCGAGCCGAGTTGGGTCAGGCCCATCTGATTATTAATTTTTTATTTTAATTATATTTTAAATTATCTTAAAAATAAAAATTAATTTTATTACATAAATCTTTTTTTTATTATTATAATAAAAAAATAATAACATAATTTAAATTGCAAAAAAAATCACCTCTTACAATGTCTAATTTTATTAATTAAACAGAAAAAAATTATAATGAAGAGGACATTTCAGTCTTAATCTCATAAATTTTTTACATTCAGTTATATTTTCTAATAATAAATATTAAAAAATACAGTAAATTAATTAAAATAAATATTACAAAGAGGGAAACATTGAGCCTTACCTAATTATTTTTATAATAAAATAAATCTAAATCTTAATTACCTTTTATTTATTAGTCATCATTCTTCAATCTTCCACTTTTTCTCACTCATCCCATTCATTACTTAAATCAACTGACGGAGATGATTGGTATTGTAATTGTTGTCTCCTCCTTTTTTTTGTTGTACTAATCTCTAAAGCATATTCGCATTTTAAGAATTTCTGGTACCATTCTACTTCTTCGAGTATCAAGCATTCGTCCACTCAAACTAAATGTATTTTCTGATGAAACTGTTGATACTAGTGGTATAAAAAAATTCCTTCCCATTTTTTCTAAAATAGGATAAGTCTTAGAATTTTTTTTCCATCACTTTAAGATATTAAAATCTATTTCATTATCCACCGATGGATCTTGCGTATAATAGGATAACTCATTGAATAAGATTCGCGTTGTTCTAGATTTCTTCTCGATCGTATAAGGATCGCAACCACTACTAAAAATTATAGGAATAGAGAAAGAGGAAGAAGAGTCCTCCCGGCTAGTAGATGTTGAAGTTTCTACAAAATACTTAATCTCATGCATGTGATAAATATTTGATAAATTTGTTCATAAAATATCCTTATAATTTTGTGTACGTATAATTGTTTCGAATGATAAATTTTTTTTATTTTTAATTATATTTTTTGTATACCTGCAAGTTTTTTTTTTTTTCAAACTTTTAAATCTGACGAGTCAAATCAATCTGGGCTCGTCAAATCAATTTTTTAAACCCAATTTTTTAGGTCCGTATGGGATGGGTCTACGATTTTTTAACCTTTGATCCGGCCTATTTTTTTTATAAACTCATAATCGAATCAAACTATGCACTGTTCATACGACCCAACTCAAATTTGATTTTTATTAAATTGGGTTACGTCGAGTCACGGGTTGACCCAGCCCTTTAAGCACCACTGTTCTTTTACGGGTAAAGGTGATATTTTTAATAGCATGGACACTCGACTCAAATTTTTTTTATTTTAAAATATATCTCAATTAATATGATATATATTTATTAAAAAATTAAAAATATAATAAATAATTTTAATAATTATAAAAGTTCACTATTCAAAGAATGTATAACAGATCACATGTCACTTTATTTTAATACATTTTAAAATAAAATTTAAGATAAATACTATTATTGTATTTTTAATCTACTCTTCTTTTGTAATAACATCATGTTTAGTTAAAAAATTCTAATAAAAATTAAAAAACAAAATTTAAATTGTTGATAGTAGTTTTATTTAATATTCTTTTCATATTTTATTACATCCAGATTTTATGAATAAATTTTTAAATGAGTTACAAAAAATAATATAAATTTATTTTTTAAAAATTTTTCCATCAATCAGGTTAAGCTATTATATGTATTAAAAATATATTTAAATTTAAAAAAATTATTTCTAGCAAAGTATTTTTAAGATTTTTAAATTAATAATAAAAATAATTTTAATCATTACTTCATTTTAATTATTATACTAAAGAAATTTATAATTATTAAAAAATTTAATAGGCAAGTGTAATTAAAAAAATAAAGAAAAAATATCACTATCCCGTATTTAAAAAGAAAATTTATTTTAATATCTTTACATTAAAAAAGTATCGAATACAAATAATTATAAACAAATTAATTTTTTTAATAGTTGCTTGAATAAAAGATTAGAAAATATTTCTTCCATTTTTAAGTTTTCTACTCTTAATTTGTGAATTAAGGTTATTACGATTTCATAAATTCTACAATTTAATTATATAAATAGTAAAACAACAATAATAGATATTTCAAATAAGATTTAAACACTATACACTAAAAGTATAAAAATAACAAACAAAACAATATTGTAAAGTTTACATAATTTCATAATAAAAATATTATAAACTAAATTAATACATCACAAATTGAATAAGAATGTTTCTTTACATTTTCTCATCATTTTTTTCTTTACTATTTACTATTTCATTTTCGTGAATTGTGCATAAAATATAAAAAAAAAAATGAATCAATTAAAATAAAAACAATTTATTAATGTTACTTCCTGAATTATGACAAATTACGTTAGTTTTCAAAAGTCTAAAGTGAAAATTTTTATTTTTATTTTTTATTTTTTATTAATTAATTGTGTAATTTTTATTTTAACAATAAGGTTTTTAATTATTTTATATATTTATTTTTAAAATTTTTTTTAATTATAACCAAATATCTAAATAAAATAAAAATCTTAAAGTAACGTAATACCACCTTATCAATTCAGTTACCACATTCTTTTAAATTTAAAAATTAGAATAAATTTTGAAACTCATTCCTTGACAAATTATATTTGGAAACGAATTGGGAAGTAGAAATCCCGACTACTTTCCATCGTTCGCGCTTACGTTGTTTAGTCCAAAAGTTTCCGAGAATGAGTGCCGAGACAAGTCTATATGCACCTCACCTCACCTCACCTCAAACTTATTCATCATCCTATAGGAACAATAAGATGAGTTGTTTGCATTAAATAACGGATGATATTTGTTGGTAATATTTCGCCGATCCGAGATTGATTTTTGTCCACTACCTTTTGATTTCAGACTCGACTAATCAGAAGCTGTAATTTGGCATAATTGACTCGGTTCCTCGGCATTCACCCTAATTTTTGAGGCGACCCCTATACTTCTTTAAAAAACGAGAGTTAATAATGGGACCAACCATTACGCTGTTCAAGTAACTGTTCAGGTGTCCCGTCATATTAAATAATACTATGCACCGCAAGTTACAGGCATTTATTATCATGCCAGACTAACGTAAAAGAGTGGTAAAAAATAGTGAAAAGATTGACTCAACTACTATATCTATTACTGTCTAATCAAACTCCTGTTATCCGATGCTCACACGTGCAGGAGCTCTATAAAAGGTGAATATACATGTAGTGGAATTCGAATTTTTTTTCCTTCAAACAGTCATTACTCTTTTCCTAACTTGAGAGCCTTGAGAGAGAACTTTATATGATTCATTGAGGGATAATTGCTGCGCTTATGCATTTTTTTTTTCTAAGCCCAGCCTCCTGGATCAATAAAATACTCAAACACTCATAATTTCTCTATTTTTATTTGGTCCTATACCATTTCACTGACTTGAGCGTCGGAGTTTATTTGTCGAAAAATTGACTTTACTCCAAACTCATTTTTCTGTGATTTCAAGTAATCTCCGAGAAACCTCTACGTTGACCACAACAATAAATCTGTATGATGTACTAAATCTTTCGTCGCTAAAAAATTTAGACATCAACAATATTAATCAGCATTCCACTACTTTCCAACTAATTTATTTATAATTACTCACAAAAGTAACATCACCGTGAACCAAGAATACTCGGTTTCAGCAAACCAATTGCCATTGCCAATTGTCTTTCTAGAAAGCCAAGTGAAGGTTCCTCTTCACTTGGTTTTAATTTATACCGATGCACTCAAAAAACTCCTCACCGCCAAAGTGGAATACCAACTAGTGGGATTGGGATGGAAACAGAAGGGCAGTCATTAATAGGAACAGGGAAAGATTACACGTGGATGATCCCAATTCAAACAAGTTGATAGGATTGGCCTCTATGTCAACAACATTTTTGTAAATCTACATGTGTTTTGACCTTAAAATTCGTATAGAGAATCCCTTCCCATTTAAACAAAAAATTTTTATAATAAATAAAATATTTTATCAAGCGTGTTCAAAAGAAAAAGCATCGTAAATTTGCTTACGAATTAATGATAGTATCAAAATCATTTTTTTTAATATTATAATATTATAATTTATTAATATCTTATTATAAGTATATAAAAATTTTATATAAATACTGTTATGATATTATTTAATTTAAAAAAAAAAAAGAATGAAAAAAATTCTATTATCAAAATAATATGAAAAATTTAGCCGCACAAAGTTGGAAGCTACAAGCGAAAGAGCCCAATCTTTTCTTATTGGAATTTTGTTACATATTGTTGCCAGCCAGATTGGACTCCAATTCTAGAGCCCGACCATAAAAAATCGTCACTTTTGCTGCCAGGTCCGCGCATTTGACGGTCTTCTCAACGGCTGACATACATTCTCCAATAAAACGCAGCCATATTTCAGACTGTAGTTTCTGGACAAAAACGTCCATGAATTTTGACCACGTGGTATACTCTTACCTCCCAGCGCCTCCTCTCTCTACCTATATATTTATAATTACCTACATATTTATGATTAACGTCCGTTTCATATATTCATTAATTCATTCATTATTTCATCTTCTCTGTACCTCTAATTTTGAAAAAAAAAAAGAAAATGGAGAATGTAACGCTAACTGGATTGTTGAAGAAAGCTGCATCGGAATTCCCAAGCAAGAGAGCCCTTACAGTCTCTGGAAAATTTGACCTCACTCATGCTCAGTTGCAGCACCTGATCGATCACGCCGCTTCTCTGCTAATCGCATATGGTATCAATCCAGGAGATGTCGTCGCACTCACCTTCCCTAATACCGTTGAGGTAGGTTTAATAATTTTTCTGTGGGGATTTATATTTCCTTGTATATAGGGTCTTGCTCTGTCTGGAGGACAGGAAAAATAGTGGCAACGAATGAAAAAGATGTTCTTTTTAGAAGTTATTTAATAATAATTCTGATTCTTTTTGGTTGACAGTTTGTTGCGATGTCCTTGGCGGTTATTCGATGCCGAGCCACGGCAGCGCCACTAAACGCGGCTTACACAGCGGAGGAGTTTGAGTTCTATCTCTCCGATTCTGAATCAAAGCTTTTAATAACACCACAGAAAGGCAACGCAGCGGCTCAAGCCGCCGCTGCCAAGCTCAAAATCCCTCACGTGACAGCTACCCTACCCGACTCCAATTCCAAAATTACCCTCTCATCGTCGTCGTCATCTTCTGTCGAGTCAGTGCCAAATTCTGACTCGGTCTGGCAGATCGTTAACAACTCTTCCGACGTGGCGTTATTCCTCCACACCTCTGGCACCACCAGCCGACCAAAAGGCGTACCGTTAACCCAACTTAATCTGGCTTCCTCTGTTTTGAATATTATGTCAGTCTATAAAATCACTGACGCTGACTCGACCGTCATCGTTTTACCGCTGTTTCACGTGCACGGTTTACTGGCCGGTTTACTCAGCTCGCTCGCGTCTGGAGCTGCCGTTACTCTCCCAGCTGCCGGCCGTTTCTCCGCTTCGACGTTTTGGTCAGACATGTTGACGTGCAACGCCACGTGGTACACAGCGGTCCCCACTATCCACCAAATCATGCTAGACCGTCACGAAAGCAAGCCGGAGCCAACTTACCCCAAGCTGAGATTCATTAGAAGTTGTAGCGCCTCGTTGGCGCCTAGCATACTTTCTCGGCTGGAGGAAGCGTTTGGCGCGCCGGTACTGGAGGCTTACGCGATGACGGAAGCATCTCATTTAATGTGTTCGAATCCATTGCCAGAAAACGGCCCGCATAAGGCCGGTTCGGTTGGGAAACCGGTTGGCCAGGAAATGTGTATTCTGGACGAAAATGGTGTACCACAAGGAGCTGGTGTTAAAGGGGAGGTGTGTACCAGGGGAGCGAATGTGATCAAGGGTTATAAGAATAACCCAGAGGCTAACAAAAGCTCTTTTCAATTCGGGTGGTTCCACACTGGTGATCTTGGGTTCTTTGATTCCGATGGCTATTTGCATCTTGTGGGTCGGATTAAGGAGTTTATTAACCGTGGAGGTATATATATATATATATATATATATATACATATATATTTCTCTTTCCTCTAGACTGATTTTATAATGAATGGAAAAACTAATTGTTTCATCTTCATTGATTAACTGGACTACTGAAATGCGGTTTGTTTTTTCAGGGGAGAAGATATCACCAATTGAAGTAGATGCAGTACTTTTGTCTCATCCAGATATCGCTCAGGCTGTTTCATTTGGAGTCCCTGACGATAAATATGGTGAAGAGGTGCGCAACAATTATTTTAAGCCAAACCCAACTACTCAGTTGTGATTGCCAGTTTGCCTTCATATTAACTTACATTTCCTATGTGTCCAATGCAGATAAATTGTGCTGTGATTCCAAGGGAAGGATCTAACATTGATGAGGAAGAGGTGCAGGGATTCTGTAAGAAGAACCTTGCAAGTTTCAAGGTCCCTAAAAAAGTTTTCATCACTGACTCTGCCCCGAAAACCGCTACTGGGAAGATCCAGCGACGTATTGTTGCAGAGCATTTCTTAGCTCTTATTTCCGCAGCTAAGGTTCCAAAGTTTGGAGCTTGACTTCAATATTTTACTCTACGTATTACCCAATTCTTTGAGGGATATAGATGTTAAAATAAATTATTTTAATTATTAGTGGTTGTATTTTCATTTTCCTTGAACATATTTTGTAGTTGTGGTGCTCACAGGACGAGTGCAGGAACGATAGATATTAGTCATATTAGTCACTAAATAATTTGCACACCAGAATGGGAAAACATCCGTTCTTTTTTTTCTTTTTTTTTTCCGGACGAGGAAACTCTTATACTGAGACATTATTGCGGCGGTCGGCCATACACGAGACAGATACACTCTTTTGAGATACATGTCCGCAGATCAGGCAGCACCTATCTTGAATCAATTAACATCATGTATAAGGATTATACTGCAGTGGTACCAAGTACAGAATAAAATTTCGACTGTATTAAATTTTTACATTTGAATATATTTCAAAAAGTTCGAACTTAAGACTAACACAAATATTTTCCTAATAGAACCACTCGACTACATTCAGTGGTTCAATTGAAGTGCCCTGCCTTTTATCATTTGTTACTAGAGTTTATGAACACTTCCCAAGTATAAATTCGGACAAATCATTACTAAATTGCTTGTTTGGTCTTTAAAACATCAAATGAAATATGACATGAGATGTGGGCATTGGAATAACTGTTATTAAATCTAACCTCCATATTCTTAAACTGGGATAACTTGGGGTTGCCAAATTCATTCCTTGTGCAGTTTGCCTTGAGTATATAGTGATACAGGAGCCAATTGGAAACTTGAGTCTGTCCTGTATATTTTGCTCGTATCATGTATTGTTCTATTTGCCAACCAAATCCGTATTTATTTGTCTTTTTGTTCTTTTTACTCCGTG
Source organism: Trichilia hirta (assembly GCA_035221805.1). NCBI lineage: Eukaryota > Viridiplantae > Streptophyta > Magnoliopsida > Sapindales > Meliaceae > Trichilia > Trichilia hirta. The sequence goes on along the minus strand of JAWDEX010156764.1, from coordinate 11,155 downwards.
TGTATGGAACCATTTTGCTTTTGAATAAAAGGAATTGTTTTGCCTGTTTGAGTCATGAAGCCATTGTTTATGACATTTTGGAATGTGGAATAATTAAATGAAAAAGAAACTTTAGAATTGATTCTTCGAATTTGTTCTGATTTTGTTGTCAGATGAAAAAGAAACTTTAAAATTGACTTGTCCGAATTTGTTCTGATTTTAATTATGAGGAATAAAAGCGTGAGTTCTATTCCACCTTAGATTTGTTTATTTCTTGGATGAAGTCCAGCGGTTTCATCATATACTGTGCCCATGTTACGGTAGGTCCTAAATTGACTTGATGTCAAGAATCAAAAATCAAGAAACAGAAAAGATTAACAAATTGATGGTGTTCCATATTCGCAAAGAACCTAAAGAACGAATGGTTATCAGCCTTGATTACTGAATTTATCATTAGCATCATCAGCTAATTCAGCATAGATGAATTTGAGCATTTAATCATGCGTAGGAAATGAGGAGTCTTTATGATACTCAAGCCACTTACTGAACAGAGCTAGAGCAGCAGAATTGGACATTTTTGTTCTCCCACTTATTCTAATGCTTTTATTTTTCGTTCTAAAATATCTGTCTATTTAGCAGAACACTGTAGCCGTTGTTGATTCTCAATTTTTTACGAAGAGCGTCAAAAATTGATTTATTTTCTGTAAATGCAATCTATGATAAATAGTATTGAAAAAAAATATTAGAAAAGTCCAAAATTTTTACGTGGTTCGAACCGTCGAATTCTGTATTTATTTTTCATTATTCTTTGTAGATTCTTGTGTCTTCCTTTTATAAACCAGATAAGTCATATTTTATACAAATTCAACTTGTATCTCAATGTTCTCTCTTTCAATAGTAATCTCTCTTGACACGTATCACTCTCCCAGGTAGGTTATACTCTGCATGTAAGCCCTCTCCCATCAGTCCACTTTCTTAGCTTGCAAAAGTTCTCCAGCTTCTAATAGTGATGAGCTCCAACCTCAATATTAGAAATTAAAAGTACTTTCTTTTTTCTGTTTTGTTCATCTGAACGTTCATCTTTCTCACCTCTTCAGTGCTATTCATTCTGTTGACCCGAGAAGTTATGGCAATCATCGCCGCATTTTCTTTCAGTGTTCGTTCAAGGCTCTTTTTATCGACATTACATCATCAACGCTTTCAGAAGCCTTCTCAAAATTGTTAATAACTCTGAACATATTCCCCTGGGCTAATTGCTGCTTTGTAACGTGCGAGAATACTAACCATTTATTTATTTATTTTTCATTTCGCAATAACAATTCAGTAACAAGCTCGAATTAGTTACAATTCAGTAGCAAGCTCGAACTAGTTGCTGTAGGAAAAATTTAAATCTTTAAAAAAACTACCAGCAGCACAGAAATATAATTTCTGCAAGATAATTGCGTATGCAAAGCAACGCTCGAGCCTATTTCGATAGTCATATATAAGCAAGAGTATTAAATAAAATCACATCAATATCCGATGGCCATTGCTTGTATTTAATATACATGTGGGCATGCAAATGGATGAGCAAGAGTATGAAATTTTGCCATCAAATCAGCATACTTTGATATATAATAGTATTCAGCTTATATGCAATCAATTTTCAACACGTGTCAACAATTATCATATTCAATTTCAACTAAAAATCATGTAATTTTCGATCGTATAAATCAATGACTTTCAGACCCAATTTCAGCAGTTTATCAGTTCTTGGATTCAAACTCAGCATATATCCAACAGCACTTACACAAATAATGCTTATTAAGCATATATACCAGCAACTTCTAGTCTCAATTTCAACATATATGCTGAAATTAACTCACGAAAAAAATATCCATTCAGCACCAAGTGCAATTTATTTCTATTATAATCAAAGTGCTTGGGGTCATTACTTTGTTTAAGGTACAATTTGCAAATGAACTTAAAAAAATCATGCGAGTATTCAATACAGATGTAAGCAAAGTATTTTGTTGTAAGTATTCAGCATCTGTGTAAATGATAGCTTGCAATTTTAACATGCATTCAGAATGCATGTCAGCAATTTCCAACGAGCATTCACAACACATATTATAACAAATATGATTATTTAAAACAACTGTCAGGCTTAATCTCAGCACGCATATCGACATTAATTTTATAATCGTAGCAACAAAAATCATTTATCCTTCTAAAAAATAATAATAATATGAAATGAAGACCATGTGATCCTATCATGCTCCCAGTTCATGTATCCATAACATGATATCTAATATTATGGCTAATCACTGATGATTGAATTTGATCAAAACGAAAATAAAAAGTTTCTAGAATACTCCCATGGAAGTAGAAATTTTGCTTTCCATGGCAGATGGCTATCTCCTCTTGTTTCTCATTTCATCCTGCGTTACTACTGCAGATATTTTTTGTAGTAGTAGTAATCAAAACCAGGAAATCAGGTACTTGAAAGAAGTGAACTCTTGCCTCTAGTATCAAGAAAACGAACAATTATAGAATGTGTTCTGGTAAGAGGATGGCATAGCTGCAGAACAGTACGCATAGTTTCATATGGAAAGTGTTTCTTGATACAAATACTTGCTATCTCAATAAGCCTCTTCCGATATTCATGCTCCATAATCTGAAGTCACCTTCAACCTTTTGGAACGGTTGGAGCTATAGAGGATAACCACATGAAATAGATAAGACATTGAGCTGTTGTTATAACAGTGAGCTTCTTTGATGATGAAGAATCCAGCAAAATTCAATTGTAGGAAAAATTTGGCAAATAGTGCTTCCAAGTCCTTAAGTCTTCTATTTCACTGGAAAATAAATGATAAATCTTCCATTTCCCATCTCCAAAATGATGCTAAAGCATCCCATTGAGTTTCTTCTTCAATCTTTGCAAGAGCTGCAAAGGCACCCTTGGCTATTGGCTTCATTCTTTTTCTACAGCTTTGCAAAGCTGGAATTCAATTTTTGATCGACCACCAGGGAAGCTGTGGTTACCCAATCTGGAACTTGTTGCTCTATCTATCAAACTGTAACCGAATCCCATTGTTCGAACATATTAAAATCCGGTTGTACAAAAGGATCTCAGCAACAATTTTTGGTCCTCCTGCATTTCCATATGCCAATTTATAAGAGAAGTTTTAATACAGCTTCTATTTCAGAGTTCTCCAAAAATAGCCAACGTGTTTCAGCATTTTCTGTTTTGTTGAATTTCTCCTTTATCTCCATTCTCCAATCGTATACCCTTTTTATTTGCTATTTTCATCACCTCTGCATTTTTATTACCACTGCAACACTCCTCTAATATCTTATTACTTAATTATATAGCATTCTCTTCCTCAACTGCCTCTTTAGCAGCAGCATCTACTCTTGCTGTTTCATTTTTACCATCCCGAGTTCCCTTCAAAACTGGCGCACTCTCCACACCGTTATTGTCCACCACTTCCATTTATCTTCCCTCTTATTTTTCTCCTTCGCCCTATATGTCACTACCTCTTCCTCCTTCAATTTTCTTTGTTTTTATTAACAGCTTCAGGTCATCTACACTCCTCATTTTTTTTTTTTTTTTTTGCCAATATTGCCATCCAATCATGTAAGTTCTACTTCCCGTTCCTCTTCTTCAATTTATTCTGGATGCCCCAATTCTTCAAGCTTCTCTTTCTCACGAAAACATGACTCTTTCGCCTCCATGAGCTTGTTTCTTTCCTCTGTTACCGGCTTCAGCATACCACACAAACTTTATTTCTCCACTTGTATTGTTTGCTGGCTTTGACAGATTTCTTTGTGTCATTTTATCAAACAACTTCAAGACAGCATTCATTTTCCCTTTTTTCATCAAGCTACTTTCCATACGTTAGAGATCAATACAATAAACAAATCCATTGCGCACACAATATAGCTACAATATCAAAAATCTGACTTCCATCTTCTCCGATTCCATCCAATACATGAAGATTATCTCCTAAAAAGAATTGAATGATACAGAACGTACTGTCTGTCTTGTAAAGCTGTATTACATAGAACATTTACGGCAAAACTCCATTCAACTGCTTCAATGAACCCTCATTGGTATTTGCTGAACTCAACCATTTAACACACACCAGGGCCATCACTGCATGCCCAGTAAGAAACCAACTCTGAATCAGTACCTTCAGAGACCAATCCAAGAACTCGACTTATATGAAGACCTTGCAAGAGAGCGAGCGTGGATTCTGCATCATTTTTTACAACTGACAGCAAACAATATACTCCTCAGCTCTTTATGTAATCCAGCACACTCCTTACGAAACCTGGTAGCGTGGCTGCCATGACAGGCTTCCCAGTTTACTGCACAGTCTTTACGAACTTCTCCCGGTCTCTTCATCGAACGGTTTCAACGTATCTTACTACTTTTTCTCTACGAAATAACTTTATTTTTCAAACAAGGATGATGGCACAATTGTAGTGGAAGAATGTAACCACGTATCGATGAACTTCATCCCCCAAACCCCTTTCCTCTACTCACGGGCTGAACTCAGCAACCATCTGAGACTTCTTTTTGCCATTCTATCGAGCAACTTCCAAGCAATGTTCGTTGTCCCTTTCTTCATCAAACGCATTGTGATATTGGCGGCAAGAAATTCCAACCCTTGAACCCGATTTCAAGGATTCTTCAATGCATAGTACCCTTAAACTTCACCGTGTCATTGTCTAACTCAGAGTTAAACCTTTGGGCTTCCTCTTCCGCAAGTGCAAGTTTCTGCTCCAAAATTGAAATTGTCCCCTGGCACTGTCGATATTGCAGAGACAGGGCTTCCTTCTTTTCGGTTAGATTGGCAAATACTTGCTTTAACCTTCCTTGACACTCTTGAGGCATACCAAGAAGAATCACATAATTCCGAATGGCAGATCAGAGAATAGAAATACTCAACCATGTGTGTGAGGCAGTGAAAACGTGATTAAGAATAGGAAGTTAATCAAGATCCCAAACTTGAAATCTAAAAAAAAAAAAAGTTTTGAATTTCCAAAATTAGAGTTTACCCCAAAATCCCAAGTTTTAAGTACAAGCTTGAAAGATACAAATCAAAGAAACGGAGTTCCAATTATGAATAAAAATTAGAATTCATGAAATTACTAAAATATCCTTAAAACGTAAGTATGAAAAGAATAGAAACGTAAATTCAAAGTGTAAGTTGGTTGATCGAAATAGGTCTTTCGATTGATCGAAATTTGAATTCTCTCGGGTGCCAATTTCAGCTCTTCTTAATAGCAGCATCGGTTGACTAAGAGGAAGGTTTCGATTGACTAACACAAGCCTCTCGGCCGATCGAAATTGAAAATTTCTCGGGTGCAAAATTCAAGTCCCTTCAGTTGTAGAGTCCGTCAACCATCCAGGCTCCCTCAATCGATTGACTTCCCTTCCAACCTTCTTCTCAACGATCATTTTATTCTCCATCGCTTGTGGAGAACGACTCCGGGTTGTTTGGAGCATCTGGGTAAAAGGCATAGATATCGGAGACGTTGAATGTTAGTGAAATTCCCATAGATTTCAGCTAGTCCACTACATAAGCATTATCACTAATGTGCTTAGTGATCTTGAATAGGTTGTACATATTCTGCTCCTCCTTTTGTGGATGCCTGCTTTATTTTCTCGTACTTAAAAAATTTGACCTAAAGTTACGTGCACACTTAAAGTAGATCTCCCCAACTAAAAGGAAAATGACCTGCACTTATGCTTCTAACTACCATTAATAACTCAACCACATCTAAGTGGTTTTTGATACCAGTGACGAGGACCCTATCATTACTTTCAATATTTAATGGTCCCGGATCACCAAGTGATATTCCTCACCAAAGTTGTCAACTGTCCTAACCATTTTCGCACTCACTCATGCCAGACGAACCATACCAATAATATCTAAACCCTTGACTGCATTACCCACAACAGGATCAAAATACTGATCTCTTCTATTGTACTTCTATCTAAAAAATACTTTAAATTAACCATTGTTATTTTTATCACGTTGCTTTCTAATGGCTATGCAAAGAGTAGGACAATCACTCTGTGGCCAATCAAACTTAAAAGAAAATTCAAGATTTTGATGCTTAAAACCCTTTGGAATGTCATTCCCTGGAAAACATGTTTCTTCCTAAGCATTTAAATCATACGTTGAATTCACAAACCGCATAAAAGTGTTAGGTATATAACTCAAGTCAAATAGTGTACCTAACCACTTACATAACTAACGTCAGTCTTGAAATCATCTTCGGCACCCTAAATCAATGACTGTCTTGTATAGGTCTTTATGAACCCGTGGCTCAATGTTAAGCAAGCTTGCTTGTGGAAGTTTGAACGCATATGCGACCCCACCAAGCAAGTCTTTACCAAGTTCCGCTCCACCATGCGTTGTAAATAATCCACCTCCCTGAGTGGCTCGGGCCAACCTATCCACGGAATGAAAGGTTGTCATTTGGTCTTAAAACACGATAACGCTAAATGTTTAATGAGCTCAACATACGATTGAACATCGGATAGTCTTTCGAAATTTTTTTGGGGACTACATCAACGGTGGTTTAACCGATTTCAGAATATATTCTTCTTCCTCTATCGGCAACTTTTTCACCTCCAATGGATACAACCCTTTAGCTTCTTTAAGTTCCCCTCGAGTTTCTTCCATATCCTCACTCTTTAGGCTCACCTCTTTATAGGGCAATTGAGGCACTCTCTCCCCCGAGATTAAGTCAAGGTGGATTAAGGTCACTAAGGAACGGTGATTTTTTCAGTGACTCTTTAAACAAACTGTCTTATAGCTCCTTAAATACTGTAGTAGCTTCTACTTCACCCTTCAAGACCGGTACATATATCTCATTTGCATCTATAATCTCTTGCTTCACTTTCTTGCGAGTGTGTGTTAATGCTATTACAACTCTTTTATCTAGCTCTCTGACCTTTTCTTCCATTACCCGGCTTGTATATCTCCAAGCAATCACCGTCTTCCTTTTTTGGTTCTTTCTCCATGAACTTCTTGGATCTCTTGGGTTCAAACACCTGTCTATCCATCCTTAGTAAATTTATACACGTTCTCTTGGTCTATATTCTTCGCTCTCATATCATATTGCCATAGTTGATTTAATAAAATATCCTACACCTCTTAGTCATCAGCTTCATCATATTAGGCTTCATCGACATATTTACCAATATAAAATAGCACTTCATATCGCTTTGACACTTTAATTCTATCCACCCATTGCTATATCAGTAAAGATATTTTTCTAGGGTTACCCCAATTTTTCTACCACAGTCTTACTAAATAAAATTTTCTAACTACCCCTATCAATATCTACTACATAACACTTTTCACAAGATTTATTAATTATGCAACATAGTTTAAGACATTGCGTATCATCATCTATTCTCTAAGTACCTATTACTTTTTTTATAACACAAACTCTAACCTCACTGTTTAGAGCTCTATCAAAAATGGATAGCTCACCTTTTATTTGATAACCTTCTCAACACTTGTTTCTTCCATAGCCCTGGTCACCAGAGTCATTGACTCATATTGTTATTTCTCCAAACAGGTGGCATTGGCCAAACCTCTCCACCGCAACTGCTACCTTTACAATTATTGTCATGTTGCTTGCAGTAGAATGGGACCTATCTTTCATCTTAACAAATCGATAGTCTAGGGTTTTTGACGATCCCATCCTGGTTAACCTCTAACATAATTATGACGCTTAATAATGCCGTAAAGTCTGCTTGAAGAGTGTATTAAAATACTTTAGTGAAAGTTTAGCTTCTTCCAATCCTATAAATTTTGATTCATATCACGAGGTTGATTATTTTTATCATCATTGTTACCAACCATTACCCTAAGTCAGCAACAAAGCTTTAATACCAAACTTATGTAATGAAAATATGTTTAAAAATAGGAAGACGATCAAGTAATCAAGTCCTAAGATTGGAATCCATCAAACAAAGTTTTAAATTCCGAAAACTAAGGTTTATACCAAATGACAAGTTTTTAATTCAAGTTTTAAAGATACAAATTCAAGAAAATGATAAATAGAAATTAGAGTTCAGAAAATTACTAAATTATCCTTAGAACATTAAAAAAATAAAGCCTGAAAAATGCAAAACGTAAATTCAAAGTGCAGGTCGGTCAACCGAAATTTGAAGTCCTCGAATGCCAACTTTAACTCTTTTTGGTGGCAACATCTGTTGACCGAGAGTTAGGTTTCGATCAACCGAAACAAGCCTCTTGGTCAACCAAAATCGGAAATCTCTCGGGTGCAGCATTCAAGCCTCTTTGGTTGCAGAATTGGTCGATTGTCCAAGCTCCCTTGGTCGACCGACTTCCCTTCTAGCCTCCTTCCCTTTTGCTGCCTTCTTCTCAAGACGACGTCCCCACCTTTTGTGGAGAAATCGATTCCGAGCTGTTTGTAGCATCTGAGTAGAAGACGTAGATATAGAAGATGTTGAGGGTCGGTCAAGTCCACCATATAGGCATTATCACTGATGCGCGATCTTGAATATGCCGTACATGTTCTGCTCCTCCCTTCTTTTGACGCCAATTGTCCTAGGAACCATTTCATCCGTCGGCATAATCCGACCGCACGATCCTGTTTATACGACTCTGGAATTCAACAAGCTTGTGCTTTCCAGCAGGTTTTACTCGTATTTCCCTTTTTTTCAGACGTCATAACATTCTGCGGATGATTCTTTACAATGGCTTGATCCACCAAGACCCGTAGCTCTGAAAATGAGCTAGACCCTCGTTCGTGCCCAGTGCCATCAACGTCGCTCCAATCACATAAAGGCAGTTGCAAATTAACAGAGCGAACATGGTCACCTAGTGTGGTAATGGATGCGACACTTTTTCCGAGAGCCCAGCAACTCTCTCTTACGCATTTCATCGAAAAGCTTTCGAGCATCTAAACAATCCTTTCTTCCTTAATCCCTTTAAAGGTCTGTGGCTCGGTTATGCAATTTTCATGAAGCCGAATTGTGCCAGGCTTCCAATGTGCCTTCATGACACCCGATATCAAATAGTCTCTGGTGTTTACAAAGGCTACAAATTTCTTTGCTATTTTTCGTCCATCCTTGTGTTTTACGGTCCTATAAAATAGTTAATAGAAATCAAATTCAAAATATGAAATTAAATTAATTTTTATAAGTAATCTTTTATATAAATTTAATTTATACAATATTATCATTTTTAATAGACTTTCGAGTGAAATCATATATTACAAATAAGCTCTTTCGTATTAATCTACTTTCTGAACCTATAACTATTATTATTGATTTTAACTTTTACTTTAAAAATAAGATCGCAAGTAATATAGCAACTAAAGTGTCACTATTATATTAGATTCAGATTTTAGAATATAAATTGGGGTTCGATCAATATAGCTACAAAAACAAAAACAAAAACAAAATGAGTTCTTGTCAGTCGTCCGTACAAAGAAATTCTTGCAGTGCAGAGAATTCATCAACGGCATTGACGTGCAAATAGTAAGAATGGAAGATTTGAATTGCCCTGCTTTTGCTTAATTGAAAGGTAAGAATAATTCAGTGTTAAAGCATTTTAATTTAAAATCGGGTCACAACATTTAGCCTGGGTTTCCAATTGAAGTACTGTGGTTGTAACTATTGTTATTGGGAAATAAGAATAGGGAAATAATCAAAATTGATTGTAGTTTAAAATTCGAATTTAAAAATATTCATTATTTAAAATTTTAATTAATAATAATTTCTATAATTATTTATAAGGTGAATTATTCTTATATTAAATTTATATAGACAAAAATATCTTTAAACGTTAAAAATTTTTAAATTACCTAAATATTAAAATTATTTTTTTAACTTTATCTTTTAACTAACGTCAACTATTATCTCCGTAGACATTATCATTGAGCAAAATTTTGGCAACTAAATTAAGGTATGTTTTTATTGATTCACTACTGTATATAGATCGTATCTAAAAGTAAATTATTGTAGATGATTATATATGGGTTGAATGAAGTTGTTGACGATTTTATAGATTTTTAGTATTTTTGATTAATACTGGAGTAACTTTAAAGTATGACAATAATTTATTAAAATGTTGTGTGAAAATAAATTGAGAAATGTATGAATTGTTGATTTAAAGTTAAAATTTAACAATGAAAAATTGAAAATGAAAATTGCAGAATTTTGTAATTTACTCTTAAAAGTATTCAAGCACACTTCCGAGGGAAAGCACTTAGAAGTGTGGTTAAACACTTTTGAGGGTATCATTACTCTCGAAAGTGTGTACACTTCTAAGGACTTTTGCTCGAAAGTATTTATTTTTTCCCTCTCGGAAGTGTGTACACTTTCAAGGGTTACTTTAACACTCGAAAGTGCACGCACTTCTTAGGGTAAAAGCAACCCTCGAAAGTGTACACACTTTCGAGGGTAAAAAAATTAAGAAAAAGATAAAAAATTCAAATAAAACGTTGACCTTTATATTAGTACTTAGAATCTACTTAATTTATTTTATAATGGATAATTTATGTTTGATTAGTTAACGTGAAAATATTCAACAATATTTGTAGATTATAAAAAAATATGTGAAATTATTTAAATATAACTGAGTTGCTTGTATATATGTGTGACTTGATTTTATATAATTGTTGAAAATAAATTGAGCTGGTTAATGAATATTTTGTTGTTTGAATAATGATTCTATTGTACCAAAAGTTGGTAATATGCATTTTTATATTATAGAATAATTAATGGTATTAGTTAAGATAAATATCTTATGTATAAGTTAACAAATAGGGTACTTAATAATATTTGATAATATTTATTTTTTTTATACAGGTAGCTATGTTTACATTGAAGAGAAAGAAGGAAGAGCATTGTGAGGGTAGTGTGATATCATTGTCTCACTTGTGCATTGTGAAATTAATTCGAGAAAAATTAACCCACCACCAATAAACATTATTTAGTCAGACATGCCTTGGACATTTTCTCGAGATACAACCAGATTTGGCTTTTTTAGAAAACATAATATATCATGTGATCATGCACGAGGTGGATGTTGACTTTTATAAGGAGGAGGTGATGTGATTTATAATTGGAGATAGTCTTACGAAATTCAATCTGTTAGATTTTGCACTCATTACATGATTAAATTTTGGAGAA
>JAWDEX010156745.1:0-18639 GCA_035221805.1 Trichilia hirta | reverse complement strand
ATTATTAATATTCTCCCTTTTCTTAGTAAATATTTTTTAAAAAATTAAGACAGCAAAATATTTTTAATATTATTCATTCTCTTAGTAAAATGGTAAAAAAATAAGAATAAAGAAAAAAAAAAATTTTAAAAATAAAGATAAAAAAATTAATTAAGATGACAAAATATTTTAATATTTTCTCTTTTATTAGTTAAAATTTTTAATTAATAAAAAAAAGTAAAATGAAGAAATACTTTTAATATTCTCTTTTCTCTTCATAAATACTTTTCAAAAAATTAAGATAGCAGAATATTTTTAATATTCTCTATTTTTTTAGAAAAATAGTAAATAAGAATAAATTTGAAAAATTAAAATTCAAGATTATTATAAATTTAGTAATCATTTTTTTTTTTTTTTACAAAAATGATGATTTTTGAACTTAATCAATTCTCCAAACTTGATTTCTAATTTTTTAAGTTATTTGTCCTACTATTATTTAAGTAAATGATAATTCTCTTTTTATATTCAAATTTTGGATAACGTCAATAACTAACTATAGTTAATTCTTACTTTTGTGCAACTCTGTCACCCATCATCACAAAGACAAAGATTGTATTTGTACTTGGTGTAACATCTACCGGAAGAACTAAGTTATCAATTGACATGCTACCCGATTATCTGGTGAAGTTAATTAAGATAAAATTCAATCATACTAAGTTCTAGATAATGCAAAAGTCAGAGTTAGTGTAGCAAACGTAAGGACGTTTCCCATCATCTACTAGGATTTTTACATCTAGAAGCTAATTTTATAGTAGAAGACTTTTGCAAATATGAATTGAAAGTCATTGATAACATCATAGAAAAGGTCAACTTGCTTATGATTGTTGGTGGTTCGAATACGTATATTGAAGGGCTTGTTGACTGTTGAACTACGAATGTATTTTCCAGAACCAGGAAATAAACTCTCTTTTTTCATATCCAGTGTTTACACATTCATCAGATTATATAGAACAAATACAACGGATAAAAAACATGAAAATAGCAACTGAACTAAAAACCTGGAAACCTTCCTATAGACTAGGATTATTATCATCAGAATGAATGACTTATTCAAGGTGTAGAAGAGAGTCAATCTTCAACAGTAATCATCTAGGATATGGATATGGATATTTCAAACTTAAATACTCCATTTAGCTCAAAACTGATTGGCAATTGTCTGATATCTTGTGGCCACTATATTTCTCCATTGGAAATGGACCTAAACAATCATTGACAGGTCAATTAGTTTGATTGTAGAACCAGTGAGTTGGTTCATCTTGCGGCCATGGAAATCGCCAAGATGTCTGGCAGCAGCCTCTCTAATGAACGAAATTTATGATTGCCACTGTGGCCATTTTACAGAGGCTGCTCGATCAGGTATCATGAGCATATGGAACAAATCTGATGTTATTAGGGTGCGTGCATATTGTAATTGAAGACTTTGCTCTGAAGTATGAATATCTATCTTTTCAAGTGAGTTGCAACTAACCCTATGGAGCTCAGATGTGAAATTGTAGATAAGTGAGGAAGAAATAAAATTCTTGGCCGAAGATGATGATGGATATGACGATAATGTGGTGTAAAAGAATCCTTTCCACCAGAATCTTTAGCTTTTGCTTCACTGAAGGGTCAAATGGTTGCAGATAACACACATGAATCCCAGTTTACGAGTAGGCCTTTGTATCTCATCTCAGATAGGTTCAGGCAAATAGTTTATCAGCTCGTTTTGTGTATAAAGTTTAATCAATCAATCTGATTTTGTGTTCTGCAGGAAGTGTTAAAGTTAATTGAGTTGACATAACTGGTGCCTTTTAATGCTTTTATTGGCAGAATTGTGAAAAGTTTGGCTTCAGACAGAGATCTATATAAGTCATTAAATTCTAAAGACACCTTTGCTTTTCCATTTACCATTATTAAAAAAATAAATGGTCTTTCCCACTAAAAATATGCAATTTGCCCCCGAAAGGCAAGTACAAAATTTTTTTTCCTTGAAATTCCTTCCAATCCCTTCCCAGACATCATAGCATATAATTTAAGTGTTATGAATATACATATTTTAATTATGAAGAATATCGAACTTTCCGGGATTGTTACCACTTAATTCTTTCATTCAGGTAATCTTTCTTTGTTTATTCCCATAATTTCATCCTTCCGCTGACAATCCTTTATATCCAATTTTCTTTTTCAAGAATACTCGAATTTTCAGTTTCAGTTTTTGTTGTGCTCTTATGGTCACTTAGAGACGAGCTATTATGGCGCTGTCCACAAAAGAAACCGTTCTCAAAACTTTTTCCAAAGTCGCTGCTTAGGAGAAATCTTGTATATGCTTTTAATGGAAGTGATTTTTCATAGAGAGCTAGCTCGTGACCATGTTGAGCTAATCTAGTTGCTCTTTGGTCCCGATGTATAAAAAGAGAATTGAAGAAACTCTCTAAACATAAATACTCACCAAAACAATAAATACATTTAATAGCATTCTAGTATGATGCTCGTAGTAGTTAGTTCAGCAAATCAAAAGAAAAGAAGATATTATACCCATTACTGCCATAAATTATTGCTTGCACCAGTTTTGAAGCAAGATAAATCTAAACAGTTGTTTTCCTCTTCAATCATATTTCATATTTGCTGAGGCTTGTTTGCATTTTGCTAAAACTAAATCCAATCATCGGTTAAGCGGTGGCAAGCGCCTTGTTCTTTTTTCAGGTGGCGGGCCGATGAACAACTCAGTTTCCACATCAGAATTTGGGCTACTGTCGTCGCTGTTGGGTATTTTTTCTTGCTGCTCTTTTGATCCTTGCCAAGGTTGCATCCGACACTGAAAGTAAACAATGATGATAAGTAAATTTTATCACAAAACAACTGAGTGATCAAGCTGATCAAAGTTCAGTTCGACAGACTGCATGCAATCAGGTGACTCAAGTTTTGTTTAACTCAAATTTAATCTTTCAAGCAAATTTATGACTTGTAACTGCCTGCTCATCAACTCCATGTAATCCGCTGGAATAACGTTTTTCATTTTTCATTTTTTATAATATGATGTTGTTTTCAATTATAATAGAAACTCACCTTCTCAACCAGCCTTGCATTTTCAGCTGCTAAAGCTTTTTCCTGAGTTATAATTAGGACATAAGATGTATTCAAGTCAGCAACGGGTTGAGCATTCTTTAAGAAAGGAACTTTTAACTAATAACTTATTTGCAACAAAAGAAAAAATGGGCAACTTGTTTTGTAGGGGAAGTACAACACACAGGGACAAAACAACCTCTCTCTCTCTCTCTCTCTCCTTCGTGCAAGAGAGTTTTGACCTGGTATTTACCAGATATTTAAATTGTGCTTTCAAAATTAAATAGAATTTCACGTCAAAATTAACATGAAAATGGATGTGAAAAAAGATAACATAATGCACTAGCACTAGATTTGAAGTGTTGATTCTCACCTTTTGTTTGAGCTTCTCGATCAGCTCCTTGTAAACTAGATTCTGAAATATGGATAAATGTTAATCGTGCAATGTTAAATTTTCATTTATATTTCTATAGAAAGATCAACAGAGATGTGTCTGGGATGAACCTTTCTTGCTCGGATGCTGCTTACGCTCCTCTCTAGCTGTCGCTCTACTTGTTGCAGTTCTTCAAGGCTGCATGATCCCAGACCTTCTCCCAATAGTTTTCTGAGATTTTTCAAATTCAAATTCATTTTGAAACGTTACCTTAAAAGGAACAATCCCGCTTGATCAAACATATATAAGAAGTTGAGGCTACTAAAATTAATAAACTAGGTCTTTAACCGTTTTGAATCTTCAAGAAGCTCTATCTTCTTCACCATGTTAGCTGCTTCATCCTTTAGATGCTGCCGTTGCAAATCCAAGTGTGTAAGAAAATTAAGAGAAGAAGCCAAGAAAAGCCACACAGTACAGATTTCATGCATCAACAATAATATTGTGATAAGTTAACTAGAATTTTACAAAGCTCTCATGCAACTTCAATCATCAAACAAATTAATTAAACTTTTCATTTGGAATTTGTGGTACTTTTGCTATATTTTAAAAATAAGATTAAAAATGTTTTTGATAACTCTAATTTTTATTGCTGATCAGTTGATTGGGAAACTGGGACTTTCAAGTCCTAATAATTGCTAGGACTCCAACTACACCTAAACTATATGGTATTGGCTGCTCTACACCTCTCCTATATATACTATGAGGGCCTTCACCTGTTGAATATTTGTGAAAGTTTAGTCTGTCCTAGTTTAAATCGTTTACATACGAGCTGTACTTATAGAAATAACATATAAAATTCAGACTTCCGTCCGATTGGTGGAGCTTGTTCGCTTATGTGTAGGCAGTACTTGTATATGTAATATCTACAATTCCAACTTCTATTTGATATTGTCTGTCAACAATCATCTGGTTGTAATATACTAGTATTGAAAACAAAATCCATTTTGCAGTGGAACTCACACATTTTTATATTAATCGTTGACAGGTAAAGCTCTTATCTCTCACCAATGACTTAAAAGTTAGGATATTACAATACCAAATGAAGTCTTAATAAACCCCTCGAAACAAACTCCTTTCCAATCACAAACATAGAGTTTATAATCAATGCATCGAATTACATCACTTCACAATGTTGTGGAAGCTATATATATACCTGCATGTTTTGTTCCGTTGGCAGCTTGTTCATCCGAGTTTCTTTTGTATGCCTCATATAACGTTCTATTGTCTCCTGCATGCTGAAGAATAAAGACCAACAACAAATGCAGTCAAAATGTATTAATATCTAAAGCAAAAAATAAGCATGTTTAATGCAAGATTATGCTTACATTTTTAAAACTGAGAACCTTCTTTTAAGAAGGTTTGTGCTTCTGACCAGGTGACACCAATGAAAGAAAGGAACTCATGTTCTGAAGGAGAAATTTTAATGATAATTACAATGAATATAACAAACTATGGTTTATGAAACTTTAAGAAGATCTAAAATTTGAGTTTGAAAGTTTTAAATGATATTTTTGCCAAATTAATCTGGTAGATCTCAGAATCTAGCAGTGAGTTTCTAGATACAGTCAAGAGCTTCCAAAAGATAAATTATACGCCAAAAACTGAGACTGCAAACTCAAATTATTACCATAAAAAATAAAAGGTCTCATCCCTACATCAACTACCCATGTAATTGTTAATTAAACCGTGTTACATAGAAGACCAAACAAAGGAAAAAAATCAATTATCATCTTATGTATCACTCCAAATTTATGCTAGGTTTCCTTGTCGCTCCCCTTTCCTTTCATCAATTACCTACGACGCAACATTCTTACCAAGCTATCTAGGTCAAGCTCAATGCTCATAACTTTCTACTTATATATCTTGAATCATATACGAATAAAGTCTATTAGAGAAAGTATATAGTGGAACAGATATTTTACGTTCTTACTGATTTTATTTAATAGAATGATCCTATTGAATCGTTCTACCCGAGGACAAGAGTTTTCTAGTATTATAAAATAATGTTCCAATCACAGCAAACTGTTGCAGCTAATAGCTTGCATGGCACACAAGGCTTGGATATATATGGTGCCCTTATGCAAACAATCATGAGACTTAAGCAATACAATATCTAGAGTTCTCATAATTTGATCACCACGTAAGTGCAAGAAGTCAATCAACTTTCAGCATTATTTCACTCCTCAATTTCTCAAGGTTCATGGTTAAAAATTTCATTAAATTCGTATATCAATTTTATTGGTCTTTCTTACAAAAAAAGAAAAAATTGTTGGGCAATTGATATTTGAAAAGGGTAATTACATTCATTTCAATTTGTTTGTCAATTTTTGGAGTTAATTAATGTTACAGTTGATTTAAAAACCAAAAGTAAGTTAATGATATAGATAAGAACATAACAAACACCTAATTAAGTATCTAAAAATTTTAAGTTTATAGCCAACCGATTCACTATTATGTAACTAAATTTTTAAATTTTATTTGAATTTTTAAGTTTAATAATTTGATTACTACAAGTCACAAATCTTTAGACTTTAAATGGTGGTGTGCTATATCTACATAGAGAATGCATGGCTAAAATTCTTCCCCTTTAATCACTAATAATAGGTAGCTTATTTATAAAATTTTGATCATTATGTTTAAATATACATCTATTAAAATGAGACCAACGCGCATATAAGTTTTAATCTTATATTTAATATCATACTTAGTAATATATTTTTTGAATAGGGTAAAATACTATAATATAATGTTTATAATATAAAAATGTTACATTCCAACTATTAGGGTGTAATCTAGGCAATTAAACGAGTCCTGTGAATACGGACATATTCTTTACTTATCCTTATTTTATTACGTTTGTATGCTGCAAATGGTGTAATGTATCATGACGCGAAATATATGGCTTCTATAAACAAAACAGAAATATAATAAAGAGGTTAAGTACTGAATAGAGTACTACATACGTACATATATTCCCAAATTTATATAGATAGATGGATAAATAGATTACTATGTCATCTAGCTGTGTAAGAAACTGACTCCACTAATAAACCTAAAAGGGTAATGGCCCATTTGGTGTCCATTAGTTAAATAAAGCTTAGATGCTAGTGTATTTTGAAGAAAAAGACGGAAATTATTGAACCTCGAATCAAGAAGAAGAAAAAGGAAGTACCATGAATAAGCGGTACTCATTGACTCAAGCTCGTTTTGAACAGTGTACTATAAAATCAGAAGACAGTTGGCTCCATTTATCTTCTGTAAAATGAAAACCTATAAGATTTAAGTTCATTATTAGCTAGACAAAACTTCATCATTAAAGTTAATCCACCTGGGCTCAACCAATCGTATTTGAAGATACCCAACTGTCTTTAGTCAATATTACTACACATGAGAATACAAGAGACGAAAACCCTTTAAGCGAAGAAAGATTAGTTAAGATTTAAGAAGAAAATATGATCTATAATTGATATCAACTCTAAAATCTATGAGAAAGAAAACATGAATAAAAATTTATCTTGTAACAGTTAATTTATGAAATACAAAAGAGAAAACTACATTTTCTTAATAGAGGTTTTTTCTTATTTCCATTTTTGGCTATACCTGGAGCTTGCAAATTCGTAGTGCTTGCCTCTAGGAGAGAAGATGATAAGGGCAACTTCAGCATCGCAAAGGACAGAAAGCTCATGAGCCTTTTTTAGCAATCCATTTCTACGTTTGGAGAAGGTGACTTGCCTGCTTGTGGCGTTTTCTATGCGCCTCATTTGAGTTTTTCCTCTCACCATATTTCTAGACCTGTAAAAAGTAGCAGTTCATCAATAACACAAACTAGATAATCAATATAACAAATTAGGGTTCTTCAATTGCGCGCACGCACACAAACATATATAGTTCTGAAAAAGCCAAGAATTGTGTGCAGAAGGAGAAGAGTTGGAGATGATATGTAAATCTTATTGCCCAAAAAAAATTTTATGTCGAAGAAGTGAAAGAGAACAACGGGGAGTTATAAAAATCAGAAATTTGTGTGAGAGAGAAGACCTTGAAACATAGTCATAGCAGCAAAGATACAAACATAAGGTGAAAATAAATGTTTTTATTTCTTTGCAGAAGAAAAGATGTTTTGCATTTAATGCAAATTTCTTTCAGGAAGCAAAGGAAAATTATGCAAAAAAAAAAAATAGACACAAAATTTAAGTGAAAATGAGAAACTTATTGAACTCACCAAATAGATTTACAATACCCAAACGAGATCTGCTATTGGTTGAAGGAAATAGGAACGCCAAGAAAAGAAAACTAGTTGAAATTTGAGACCTATCAGAAAATTTCAGAAAACCATGTTAAATACAGATACCTATAATGATTGATTCTTCATCAATACAAGCAGCTATGAAGAAGGCAAAAGGATTAGCAGAAGAGAAAGTCTTACCAAATCGGCAAAATCTAGAGAGAAAAAATAGACGAAGAAAGGGAAGAAGCTAAGGTTTTGGGCAAGGATATTGCAGAGAAAGGTAACTAGGTTGTTTTCTGATTGATTGATCTCAGATTTTTTTCTTTTTTTTTTAAATTTAATTCAGTCACCACAAAGGGAGCAGAGCACCCACACAAAGCACAACCACCTTGCTGTTCAATATCTATCCCATTTTAAGAATCAAGAAATTGAAAAATCAATAAATAAAACTAAATGGGTAATCATAATTCAGTCCCTAAATTTTGATAAAATAACATATTAATCTCTGAATATACTAATTTAATTCTTACAAAAGTTTAATTAAAATTTAATTAACTAAATTTTGGATTTATTTATTACAAACAATTAAATATATATCTCAATTATTATTCTCTAAACTTCATGGACCGAATCATTATTATCCCAAAACTAAATATTAGAAACCTCATATTTTGCTTCATTCGGTAAAAAAGCATCAACCCACATCACCCAAAAAGAAAAAGAAATTTTACATAGAGTATAAATTAAATAAAAAATTAAATATATTTTGTCATAAAACGCCAATTGGTGGAACAATCTTGCCAACACGTCTACATCGTCCGTACATTTTCGTACTCACGCCAACCAATAAGAAATTGCAAACGCATCGTCCACTTTATTTGAAGAATTGAAGTTGAAGACACTTCCATTTTTTCCTTCTTCGAATGGATCAAAGACTGTGGCCCAATTGCCTTGTTGTGTGTTGTGTCAGATTCTGAACATTCTGACGCATTGATAGAGTTTTATTTTCCTATAATTTCACCATTAATTTTTCCCCTGGTTAAACAAATTTTTTTTTTTTTTTTCAAATATATGAGGGCCCTTCCTCCTTTGCCTGATTCAGAGACTCGTCATTCATCAGTCATCGTCAACATCGGCGAAGGGAAAAGATTGACAAGAAAAGAGTAAAAGAAAAAAATGATTTTTTGGTTTTTTTGACGTTTAAAACATGGACATAAAAAAGGGTGCCGACACTTTGAAGCATCATTCAATCCAGCCATCCAGTTCTTGTAGTGGGTTCCATGGCATTTAATTTTGTATTGTGTTAGTGTTTGTTCCCATTGGTTCGGATATGGGTATCGAGTTCATATCCCAGAGAAGATGAGAGATATATTTATCTGCGAAGAAAATAAGGTAGTGGTTTTCATTTCATTATACATCTTTTATAATTGTTGTTGTTTTGGGACCACAGCGCGTGCTATATATCATAAATGCTTTCTAGCCAGCTTTTAATTTTTTTCAATACTAATTTTTTTTTTATTAATATTTATTTATTTATTTTTAATAAAGAGAAATGGGATGATCTTATAGGATCAAACTTATCAGGATGGGGATGATCATGGCTCTGTCCAAACCTAATGTCCAAGAAAAATTTAAATCTAATTTATTATTGATTAATTACAGTGAAGTTTAAAATTTTTTTCAAAGAGAATAATTCTAATTACTACACAAATTTCATTTTTTTGAAAGTAGTTGACGTAGTTTATTGTCGTATGGAGTCAATTGATCCTCCACGGAAGAATGTTTCAGTTGTTTAAAAATATATTAAAAAAAAAAAAGGTTAAAAATAAAATCAATTTTTTTAATAATTAAATTTTAATATTTAAATCAATTCTTACACAAATAAAATAAGAGAAAAAAGAAAAAGATAAATATAATAACTTAAAATGTTTAAATAAATAATCTCGAAGTGAAGAAGTGACATAAAAATTATAGTGTTTAATTCTTTTTTTGATAAAAAAAAGTGTTGAATTTATAATAATTGATGGTACAGCTCCTTAAAACCTTTTTTGCACTCGCGAAAATCAATTAACGAGGAGTAAATTTGTCAAAAAATTTTGCGTATTAGAGTAAGACAAAAGTCACTCCACGATCATAATTTATAATTGTAAATTAGCGTAATGATTATTTAGATAATACTTAACTTTAAATACATTATGATAATTTTACAGTGATTTCAATACTATCACACGATTTTTTTTTCCGTTGTCTCTCCTTATCTTTTAGATGATGAGCCGCGATCATTTCTATCGCTTCGAGGCAAAGGATTGAAATGGATTCACCATCTTCGACCTTAAGAATGTCAAGTAGCCTACGAAGTTCATCGACTGCTCGCGGCAACTCCACACCTAATTTATCGAGGCTAAACTATTGCATCGTGGAGCCTTATTCATGATAATAGTCTCGGACGTTTACACTCAATAAATTAATTAAAGTATTGTTATTAGTAGGCATTGGAAACATTGACAAATATTTGTTGAAATTTGGAAAGTGTCCAATGGACCTGGTAATAATGGTAGACCCACTCTTTCCTGGACAACTCCTTACAGCTTATCTGTACTATTAGAACTCACGATTCCATATGATCAGCGAACACATTGAGAACCTTCAGCATGTTCTGTGCTTGTGAAACCAATTTTTTGCATTTATGGAATTTTTAATTTAAATAAAAATTTTAAATTATAAATATTTTCTAAAATAAAATAATTCATTATATATATATATATATATATATATATATTACCAATGACAATGATAAGGATAAGGATAACCTAATTCCATTCCGTTAAGAAATGTCTTTTATATTGAGTGGAGGTCAGCACTTCTTAAAGGGAATATGATAGGAATTAAACGAGGTAGGTTGGAAATTTGTAG
Organism: Trichilia hirta; assembly: GCA_035221805.1. Classification (NCBI taxonomy): domain Eukaryota; kingdom Viridiplantae; phylum Streptophyta; class Magnoliopsida; order Sapindales; family Meliaceae; genus Trichilia; species Trichilia hirta. The sequence continues at coordinate 7,987 of JAWDEX010156745.1, read as the reverse complement.
AGTGAAATAATATCAGCTAATTGAAAACGACAACACAACTAGGTTCAACTTTTTATGGTAGAGCATATTTCAGATTGAGTAAGATAAGATAAAAAAATTATATTAAATTTAATATTATATAATATTTGACTTAAGATAAGATAAAATTAAATTTAGTATATATTTATACATATTTTTAAATAAATAAATAAATATTTAGAAATTTAAATATAATAATAATTATTTTACTATATTATTACAATTAATAAATTAGAAAACTGAGGGTGACAACAGTTTCCTTCATGAGGTTTTCTAAAACAACAAATCAGGACAACGTTTGTCCCATTTTAACATTTCAGTCCTCACTGTTACAACTGTTATACTGCCGTTAATAATTTTAAGGACATTTTTGTCCTTTTATCCAAAATCTTACAGCACAACAAACGCACTCTATTTTCTCTTATTTCGTATAAAAAATCCTGAATTTTCTCCAAAACTCCCTCATTTTCTCCCCATTCTCTGATAACAATAGCTGGAATTCAAGCTGATTTGTGGTTACGATTTGATTTTCTAGAATATCTTGTGGCAAGGAACATGGTAGTAGTGATGGATTAGCTTGAATATTGATGAATAAACGATGAAAATTGAAAGGAGTGGCGTCGGCTTGCGGAGTTTGATTTGTGATTCCAGCGACCGACTCGTGTTTAGGCGGTGAAATTGGACTGAGATGATGGTGTAGTGTTCGATGAGTCGATGATAGGTTTCTTCAAACTAATGAAGAAATATATAGTTGCGTCGTCTTGCGAGTTTGATTTTCGATTCCGGAGAGCGACTCGTGTTTCAGCGGTGGAACTTGGCTGAGATGATGGTGTAGTATTCGTTGAGTTGATGATAGGAGGTTTCTTTAAACTAAGAAAAAAATGTGGAATTAACAGAAAGAGAACACATATAAGAGAGAATTTGTACAGATAATTTGACTGGTTTATTAACTTAGCGATGTAATTGGAGTGGTAAAGTATAAATTTTAAACAAACTAGGACTACCAATCCTAAATAAACTATAACTAAAATTTTTTAATTAAACTAAAATTAGAAAAATAATAATTATTATGCTAAATTAAGCTAATTTTTCTAAAATTTTTATATTTAGTAAGTTATATTTTTTAATATATTAAAATTTATTATTAATTATTATATTAAATATTATAAATTATTATAAATAATAAAAAAACAAATTTTAATAAAGTGTCTTAAATAATTTCGTTAGTAAAATTTAATAAAAAAGTATCAAAATTGGAAAATACTACTAGAGCCCTTGTCCTTGTCCTCAAGTTGCACAAAAAGAAAACAGCAATAGGATACCTTACCTTTTAATTCTCATGTATGACTTATCCTTGTACTCAATCTGCAAAAGAAGAAAACGACAGTGGAGGTAATATAAGTAGACAAAAAGAAAATAACAGTAGGATCCCTTTTAAGTCTTAAGAGGGGGTAGTATTTTTATTATTTGTGATAACTCTTGCTTTCTATTCGATCCTCCGCATCTACTTTACACCTTCTGCATTCAAATAACCTCCTTCACTCGGTGTAAGTCACTTCTCAACTTGGGCGGCAGCAGTAGCAGCAGTTTTCGTATTGTAATATCTCCAATTTAGCAACATCTCCTCTAAAATATTTCTTGATCTTTGTATCTCTTCTAAAATATTTCTTGAAACTTAGTATCCAATTAAACATAGATCTCTTGTCCAGTAAGAGGCAGAAAATTTTCATGAACTTTGTTTTCTTCTTTTGTACTTATCTCGGATGTACAATCCACTGGTCGTAGATTGGTAGTATAGCTTCATCGTGAATTTTCTGTATTAATTCATGAAAATTGTTTGACAGTAACAGTCTGGCTGTAGCAGTTGTTTCATTATATTGTCTCAATTTGTGAGATAATTGTGCAAGATTATCATCAAGATTCCTGACGCTCAGGAAAGTTGCTCGGATACCAAATGATGGGTTTCTTCAAACTAATGAGGAAATATATAAAGAACACACAGAAGAAAATTTGCAGAGAGGAGAGAAATTTAGATAATTTAACTTGTTTATTAATTCAGCAAAATACATTTTTTTTTATTTCTATAGTGAGATACAAATCCTAAATAAATTAGAACTAGAAATTCTTAATTAAACTAACATTAAAAGAGTAATAATTATTTTTATTAAATTAAGCTAACCATAAAATAAAATAGCAAATTCCCGTGTATAATAAAAAAAATAGCAAAATAGCAAAATGTTACTAGAGTCCTAACAGTCAATTGCCAGCGATCGTGCTCTTGAGGTACGGTGGTTGACCGGCGAAATGATAGCAACATCATTTCAGATTTTGGTGGTTTTGAATGGTGTTTCCGATGTTTCCGGCGGTGTTTGATGGAGACGGACAGCAGTGGTTTGTTCGTCGCTTCTCCCAAGTCTGATTGTGTCCCTAGTTGGCAATGAGTAAAGCGGTGTGGTGGCAATGGAGCTCGTGTTTGTGATTTGAATTGTATATATTCCAATGCCTTATATTTGTATTGGATATATTCAATACCTGAACTCTCGATATTTTTTGCGATTTGAATTGTATATAGAGTTGGGTGCGTTGGTTTGGCGCAGATTTTTCAGCCTGTGGTGATGAATTAACAGACATTGCTTTTTTAGGTATTTGAGTTGAATAGTTTTTAATGACTTTTATTTTCCATGAAGAATTTGGGTCTGTCAGATCTACGGTGATAATACTGGCAAAATTGTGTATGGTGAACCATTCGTAGCGTGTAATGTGTGTGCATTTCCCGTCTAAAAATCCTGCTATGAGTCTGAGGGAAGGTTGACTATCAGTGTCGCCGTTGATGCAAAACTAGATACAAATTGCACGAAGGTATGCTTAACAATACACCCCCAAATTAAACATATAGTGGATGGTCGCCAAGTTGAATTCAAAATTATGAATGTCAAGACATATCATATCAAAATTGAACGAAATTTTGTTTGTGTACATGCCAAGGGCTTTTCTCCCATTAGTTTGTGACTTTTTCCTTATTGGTTGTCTTATGTCTTCTGTTAACACTCGGTATGTAAATTCTTATCTCGGTGGAGTGCATACTGGATTACATTTCTTTGCTCATTGTCTGTCTCTTCCATGGGGACCAAACCACTGTCGGTGTGAAGAAATATTTCAGGGTTGTTTACATTAAATATTGACTATACACTTCTTTTTTCTTCGTCACAGAGGATCCTAAATTAATTCACACAAGGAGGCTTGTAAAACCAAAGATCCAACGAAGGTTATGTTTGCCATAACATTTTAAATAAAGTTATTTGGAATAGAATTTTTATAATAGAGTTTTGATAAAAAAAATTTTTTAATTATTTAGTTGTTATGAGCAATTTTTATTAAATAATGTTGTGTAATTAATTGTTTTGGTGGTTACTTGTCTTAATTTATTCACTTTTTTCGATTTTTTTTTTTTTCATATCCTTTGCTATTAGAAAATTACTTTTGAGGGATTAAAAAAATTATTTTGCTTCTAATTATAACTTTGAAAAATTTATCTATTGAAATAAATATACATTTTTTACTAAAAGCTACTCATGATAACAATCCTCAATATTTTTTTGTTAATATCTCTATTTTAAAAAAATCTAGTTCGAAAATTCCTATTTAAAAAGTTATATCAAATATATTCTTAATGGACAAGTATCTAAAAATTATTATAAAAGAAGAATGGTTAAGAATATTTTGAATAACGTAAGTTACGTAAGTTTCAAAAAAATCTAAAAGAATTTTAATTGTCTAAAGTTCAGAATTGAGGCTTTTTTATATCAAAATAAAATAATGTTTCAATAATTTAAAAGTTTCTTTTTTTTTTTATTACAATCAAACAATAAAAAATATTTGATATTAAAACTGTCCTTAATAATTAGTAGAAAAATAAAAATATTTTTATTTTTAACCTTAATTAAATAAAAATAAACAACTATTTTTGAAGCTGAGGAGTGAAATAAAAATATTTAAATATATAGTATCAAACATTTTTGCAGTTGCCCAGAAATTGGATTCCATTTTCTGATCCACTAAATTGTCCTATTCTGTGGAATTTCCTCAATTCCGTTCGTTTGACTCCTATACTCGATTGAAATAAAATAATGGATAAACACTTAATGGGAATTTTGATATAAAAAATAATCAAGGCCCCATATAATGTACTCGGAAAAACAGCAAACTCTTGTCTTTCCCTCTTTCTTATCCCCAACAAGAATCAAAAACCAGAAATCTAAGGATACATTTCATAGGATGTGTACACAGGGATCATGAAAACTCATCCATCACACAATTGCTTCCAGCATTCTATGACTACCTTCAGACAAGTTCTTGTGCAGTAGGATAGGTGAGAAAAGTGCTATCAAAAGAGGATTCCTCCTTAGGCAGGAAATAAATTCATCCTTCCCAACTTTCCCCTCACCATTGCTATCGAACAAACTGAACAGACCACGGATCTACATGGAGACAATATCACATAAGGTAAGTCATGAAAGACACGTTAATTGAATAAGCTTCAGTTGTGGTGACTATTTAAATAAGTGTATCTTTTACCTCGTGCTCCTTCAAATCTGGGATAGCAGGTCTGACAGTTACTCCCAACTGTTCGTGAAGCAATCAGAAACCAGTCAGAAATCAATTTGAGAATAAACTTCAAGAAAGTCAAAGAACACCAAATACCAAGCTAAAAGTCAAAGGAAAGAACAATGTACTTGATGCTCTGAAATGTAACCATTTCCTTCAGTGTCACATTCAGTGAAAGCTAGTTCACAAGCTTGACGGAATAATGGCAACTTCATCACGTGAGCTGATGCAAATAAAAACTGCAAGTGACAAGTCATACATAAAATGAAGTTGGGTAGACAAGTTAAAAGAAAAATATTGCATCAGAGAAAGTCCGAATGAAATCTGAAGAAAAGAAATACTACTAAATTTATTCTGATTACCTGCTTAAATGTGACTGATCCATTCTTATCAACATCAACAAATCCAAAAATCTGCAAGCCAAAAAACACCCATGAAACAAGGGAATGGAGAGTAATGCCTTCAAAAAGACAATTTATATTAGCATTCAATACTATGTAAATGTTGATTAAATTGAAAAAGGCAATATAATTCTAAGAATAATTATGAATTTATTCATATTTCCTCTGGTTTCTTTTCTCTTAATTTTCATGTTCAAGACCTTGCAACTACGCCAGAAACTGACACATGTCTGGTCAAATGTCACAGCACCTGGGGAACTGCACATCAGGTATGCACACCCACCATAATTCTAAGTAAGAAGAATTCTGAATTTATTCTTATTTCCTCTTGTTTCTTTTCTCTCAATTTTCATGTTCAAGACCTTGCACCTATGCCAGAAACTGACACCTGTCTGGTCAAATGTCACAGCACCTGGGGATCCACATATCAGGTATGCACACCCGCATTCACAACACAAAGCAAAAGACTTTAACCTTGAAGATCCAGGGAGAGGAAACATGCATTCTGGAAACCTTCTATCACTGGTAATAAATATCCAGACAGTGACCTATAGAGCAGTCGCACATTCTACTCAACATCTTGAACTGAAGGAATCACTGATCAAGAACCTCAACCGACTCATACCTCTCTAGACAAGATTTTGTAGCCTGATATAACTAAGAAATACCAGTACAAATCATCAAACATTAGAATCACAAACCAAGAAGTTAAAATTGATCGAGAAATACCTCCTCAGACAGAGGACAAGCCTTGAGCCGTAGAATCCTCAAAAATTCAGGAAGTTTAACACAACCACTGCAAGTATGATCAAGCGATGAGAATATAAGATGGTTGCATTCACCAGAATGAAATCAGCATAAGAAAAACATTTAATTATCTGTTACTACATCTTTAGCGCCATGTTTTGTACTACTATTATACTAGTGCATCCTTAAACCATTTATGTAAATTATAACACAGAAGAAACACATAATCCCATACCCTCTGGACGAGAAAAAGGTTTGCCCATTTATTCTCCAACACAGATTAAAAATTCCAAAAGTAGGATGAAGGCTTTAATAACCTATAACTGCTCTCGTATGAGTATAACATATTGCATTTTAATCAGGAACCAAATAAAGGAATAAACAAGAGAACACAATAGACAGCACGAAAAGCCTTATGGTCTCCCATGAGAATGTATAAACATAATCCCAATACCTGACTTGCGCACAAAGTTAGTGATGACCATATGTGAGTTCCCAAATGCAGACAAGTGAAACTATTAAAATTGGCATTTCCACAAAAATTTTGTATTCATGAGATGTTAGATACACTCTCTTATTATACTCCAAAAGAAGAGATGATGTACAACTAAAACAATGACATTCCAATAATGTCCCTCATTCAGAAGCCAGAATAGCTTTTACTTTTCTCGTTACCAATATATGTGACAGTACCTGTAATCGGGATCCATAGACAGAAACTTATCCAGAAAGTCCAAAGCTTCCAAGCTGCTTATATGTAATAGCTGAAAAATAAAATAAAGTTGTCCATATCATTAATTCCAAAATAGCGAGAAGTATAAGTCAGTTACTCCAATAAACAGATAAAAAACACACATCCATTTTCAATGTGAAATTTGAATAAATAATCTGTGGTAGCAAAAACTAAAAAGGCCTTGTATCTATGCAGTGCCTTGCAATTATTGATGCACTGGCATTTACACAGAAAACAAAAAAGAAAGTTAAAAATGAATTCACCGTACACAGCCAAAGATTCACTAAATCCAGGTCTTTTCTGAAAGCTAAAACAGAAGAAAATATTCCAACACAAGGCATTTCAATATATGCACTCACTGATTCAACCCTTGCCATCTCAACCATATAACTTGAGGAATTTCCCTGGAAAAATTACGATTAAGAAATATTAGTACAAAATTACTACTATTGTTGGGAAGATATAATAGCAAATCAAACTATGCATTCAATAGTTATGTCAGCAAAAACAAGTACAAGCTCTTTTTTTTTTTGCTGTCATGACTATTGAATACATAGTTTGATTTGCTTTTATATCTCTATATTTGAAGAGGATAAACATATTCACCGAGTAATGCATACCTTTTCAAACTCTGATGCTTTCATGAGAAGCATTAAGTCTCCGTAGGAATGAGATGTTTGTACAACATTCAGAGCAGATGCAATAGCATGGCTGGTCTGCATACATGTATATTTGAATCATTAACAGTCTATAATAATCCAACAATGCAAGGCATATGTAAAGTGGAACCATCATACATAGGCATGCATGCCCTTGTTGATGGAAATTTTTAAGTAGTCTGCAGATCGTTAACAATCTAAATTTCACCTCCCAGTCTTAAACATATGAAACCACCATCAACAGATAGAATAATGTAAACATTTCTTTCCCACTTCTGGACTCACAAACTCAAAACAAAATTTTATAGATATGAAAGAAGGGAAAATTAAATAGATTCCAGGCATATACTTACCTTCTCTGCAAAATCAAGTGCATTTTCCTTTTGATTACTGCTTGGAAAAACTACAGGAAGGTACTCTATCTGTTCAAAATAAATTGACTCCATTAATTTTAAAGTTCAAACCCACACAAAACTCCTAAACATAAACAGTAACCATGAATTCATATGAGGTAAGCGAGCATCGTACCTCCATAAAATTGTGAAACTGGGTGAACATTCTAAACATGAGCTTTGCCAAAGAAATATGCCCCCTGGGTAAGACAGTGAGGCAAAAGTACAAGTTCCAATAAGACAAGAACTAATCGAAACAGCACCTAAAGAAACATCCATAAATGAAAAGGAGAAAGGGTAAAAAGTATCTTACCAAGATTGATCAAAATGTACATGGGGATAGCGAACAATTACGGGTTGAATAGCATAACCAGGGATGAATGCACCAAGTTGGAACGAAATAATAAACTTTCCATTGGTTGTGGTTCCCTC
>JAWDEX010156705.1:0-19961 GCA_035221805.1 Trichilia hirta | reverse complement strand
ATTTTTTTTGATATCAAAACTAATTTTTTTAACTTTGGATTTTTTATTTTTTTAAAAAAAAAAAAGACAAATCTGTATATTGGTTGTAAGATTTACTAGAAATGATTGTTTGATGTTGTTTCTATTCAGGAGGAGGGGTATGAAGAAATTCGTGGTGAAATTGAGATGTTGCAGCAGTGCAATCATCCAAATGTTGTGCGCTACCTTGGGAGTTACCAAGGGGAAGAGTATCTTTGGGTGTGTGCATAAGGATTTGTTTATTGCTGCTACTTCCATAGCTTATTGAATAATTCAGATTTAAGATTTTCCTTTCAAAAGCATATTTAGTTGATATTCAATTCTTTTCCTGGTGTTCAGTGCGCGTAATAAATAATTTTATTATTTAACAGATAGTGATGGAGTATTGTGGTGGTGGAAGTGTGGCTGATCTGATGAATGTTACTGAGGAGGCCTTGGAGGAATATCAAATAGCATATATATGCAGGGAGGGTTTAAAGGTATGCAACTGTGATTTGTTTGAATATATGTAAATTTCAGTATTAATCAATGTCATATCAAACCTATTCTCAGAATTTTCTTCGACCATATGTAAGTGAATTAGAGATAACTTTGTTTTTCTCTATACACGAAAGAAAGGCTCCCTTACATTCTCTTATTGTTTGTAGGGTCTAGCTTATTTGCACTCAATTTTCAAAGTCCATAGAGATATTAAGGGTGGTAATATCTTGTTAACTGACCAAGGAGAGGTCAAGCTGGGTAAGTAGCTATCGACCAGTCACTGGCAGATTTTATCTCATTTCCAGCTGGTGATATTAATTTGCGTACGCATGAATGCTGATTGATGGCCCCCCTCTCTACCTCCCGCTCTCTTCCCTACCAATCCATTTTTCTTTATGGATTCATTTGTGGTTTTCGCATGTGAAGTTAGCATGTTGCTTCTCTATTTTCTTTTGTAATTTACTGATTCAGAAATTTGATTTCATTTTGTTAGGTGATTTTGGAGTTGCAGCACAGCTTACAAGGACCATGTCAAAGCGTAATACGGTATATTATTATTCAACTAATACCTATTCTATTACAATTCTACCTATGGAGCAGAAGTAGCTAGTAGGGTGATCAAGGGTTCTGAGTGATTTAGCATCTATAGGTTATAGTAGTTTTTCCAGGATTCTATGATGAAAAGATTACTTGTGACTGACAATTTAAGGAATTCGAACTGTATTGCATACATTTTGTTTGGAGCAGTAAAATGATTCAAATGATCATATATTACATGGTGAAATTTTAGAATCATCTGACAATTCACATGGTGAACTCTTTACAGGGTAAAAGCATGGAACGAGGAGTTTTAAAACTGTGTAATTACTTGTGCTTAAAACCTCTCAACTGCCTCTAATTTTGGTTGAACATTTATGGCATAGTAAAATTCTGGAAACGGTAAAAGATTGAATATGGCATTGGAGAAAAAAAGCATCAACTCTTTGCCTAACAATCATATGTTATTTGACTGGTGGACATTAGATAAAAATTGTTGATTAGTTATGGAAAAGTTGCCTTCTGAGGTAAACTTCAGAATCCCAAATGAACTGTTTTTACACAAAAGTCTTAAAGCTGGAATTATCCACTTTTGCATGTTGATAAGTATACCAATGTTAGAACGAAAGCCAAGCTCAAGGGATGTTCTTAATCTTGTTGGTTCCACTGGTTATTGGGTTCCAAACATTACTAATACCCCAAACCGCTAAATGTTCTTGTGTTTGGTGTTGCAATTAATCATTGAAGAAGATTAATTTTAGAAAGACAATAAAGAGGCCCATTACCATGTAACCTAGTTAGCCAAATACTTAAAATCTTTTGTAAATCTTACGGTTATTCATTTTATGCGTCATATTTGAGTTCAGAACTTTGCTTATTTATGCATGCATAGGCAATCCTTTTGTCTGTATGCTTATACATGCATGCATGTATATGTAGCCCATGCATAGGTTTTGAGATGGAAAAATAGGGGTTTATCTTCCTTGCACATTCCCACCCTTATAAAAAAATCCTGAAAATTATTTCTTAGACAAATGTCTGGAGTTGTTTTTCCAGGGAAACTTTGCTTCTGATGAACAGGTACTGATTCCTCCATCCCTGGGTAAGCATACAAATAGTCAACTAAGTAGATGACACTTAAGGTCAATAGAGGTAATTTTCCCAGAAGGATATCTTGAAGCCTCTTCGGGAATTGTGGTTGGAGAGGACTTTTTATTATCTTTAAACTTTCCTTCTTCATACCTCAGCTCGGATTAGGAAGAATGAGTAATACTTGCTTGAAGTGCTTATGAAGAATATTTATTTAGTTGGCTTACTTTAGAATAAGTGATGTTATTTCATAATGGCTTATTTCTTTTGATTTCTTGCTAATATAGTCCATATTATGTTCTGAAGAAGAATCTTTTCAACGTATTTGATTATTGGATTTTTCCTTATATCCTGTCAATTGATGTGAGTTTAAATTCTGAGTAGTTCTTATCATGAATTTTGGTGATAATACTTGACAGAAAAAAAGAAGAGCATAAGAAAAAGGAAAGAGGAATTTGTTTTGCTTTAATGGTTCTTATATCCTGCTTATGTGAAACTAAATTTAATATTTATTCTAATTTCACGTTTGTTTCTTTTTTCCTTTGCTTGGTATTCTTTTCTTGCTATTATTTTTAAGTAACTTGGTTGTTCTGGAGGTGTATGCCAATGCTGATTCTGTATGTGAAAATCTGCATGCATTTGACATCTTATAGTATGTCTAATGACCTTTTATCTTTTTCAGTTCATTGGCACTCCACACTGGATGGCTCCGGAAGTCATTCAGGAAAGTCGCTATGATGGAAAGGTAACATATTTGTTACTCTACCTGGATTTTATTTTCTTTTAAGTTTGATTGGGAATTCTTAGGAAGCCCCCTTTATTATATTTTTAATACTTTTCTAATCAAATTTCATTGAGGCAAGGCTGTATCTTCTCCCCATAATTTTAAGTTTAATTTGAAGGTGATTAATCTCTATAGATACAGAAAACGGTTATAAAAAGCTCTTATCTGAATATTTTGTTGTGTCCATAAAAGTTTCCTCGGGACAAATGGAAGAATTAAATGTCAATAAAAGGAGTCAGGTTATGAGATTAGGGGTGAAAATCCTTTATAACATGTAATTTTATGTAATAGAGAGAGTAACCATCTTCACAGAGATAGAGATAACCGTAACGGCGATCGAAAAGAAAGATACCACATTGGTGTTGCATCATATTACTAGCAACTAGCACTAGACTTGTATAGTGCTAAATCAACTACAAATAGGAAAGACAACTTAGTTACAACACAACTCTAATTGACAAGAGCTAATAACACCCCATACATTCCCTTTATTAACTTCAATTAAACATAAAGGTTACGCCGATGTTTTGTTTGTGACAGAGGGTGGTAAATGTTTTGTGTTATTTTTTTAATGACCAGAGATCAGAGCAAAGTTCCTTTGATTAATACTCGGGTATTGTGTTTATAGAAAGCTTCAAAATCTGTATTTATTGGTAATGCTAACTTGGGATTTTTTTGTCAAATCTTCTTCCAGGTGGATGTGTGGGCTCTTGGTGTATCTGCAATTGAAATGGCCGAGGTATGTCTACTTAGTGCATAAGATTTGAAAAGTTGGCCATAAAGAGAAGTTTTGTTAATTAACAATTTTTTTTTTTAAATTTATGTTTTGTTGGCTTCACCTGATGGGCTTGAGTCATTTTGGTTGTAGTAAAAGCTGTTCCTGTAAATAATACGTGTTAGAATTTATCCAAGTTCTACCTGTGTGGAAGCTGGAACATAACTCCCTGGAATATAAAAAGGATAACCAACTAAAGCGGGGTTCACTAATTTTGGTTTTCCACCTTTCAATCCATGGAGAATCACTGTATTTGTGTGACTCTCTACTCATTAAGAATCCATACATACATGAGATTCTATTAGTGCTAATGATTTTTGAGTCTTTGTAATTTTTTAAAAAAATTTTTCTGTTTTCAGGGACTTCCTCCAAGGTCAACAGTCCATCCAATGAGGGTTAGTGCATTTAACATTTATAATTTGTATATTTTCTAACATTAAAACGTTTGAACTCTGTATTTTAATTGCTTTATGTTGCAGCTGAAGCACCACCTGCATTGAAGGTTTATTCCAGGAGGAATTTCTTCTAATCATTGGTAAGGCTTCATCATCTGCCACGTGGCTTCCTCTTGGAATAAACCTTCAATATGGGTGGTGCTTCAGCTGTGACACTTTATGTTGTATCTACATTGTCTTCGTCGCAAAATTATTACTGTGAATATATATTCTTGATGAAGAGGTGTATATATATCATGATTAATAAATTTGTAGGATGACATCAGAATTAATTGACCTTGGGGATAGATCTCCCATTCCATAACCTTGTAAGTTTGCCCATCTTGATATTAGATGTGAAAATAGGGGATAGATCTCCCATTTCACCATTAAATTTAATGTGTTACTAGTGTTAGTAATAGTTTATTCCCAAGTTTCTTTGAATAATATGTGACTGAGTTTACTCGTATTGTACATAATTGTGGTCTGGTTGAAACCACTGTAGGCTATAGCTTGCTTCATTGTTGATTTTTTTATTTATTTTGGATTTATTGACAATTTGAGCACTAATGACTTGTCTAGGATGTTATGCTCGACCGGCTGGGGTCAAATACTCTGATTTCAAACCGGGACATTATGAAATATAAGCAGATTTACAGGTTCTATGGGGCAGTTCATCATTGTTTTTCAAACTCATTTTCTCTTTTACAAACTAAATGCTAATCAAAGGAACATAATATAGGAGTTGGAAAATGCAAATTCATTTTTAAAATTAAGTGTTAAACTATAAAACCCACCATAAAAGTTGTTTCTATATAATTTTTCTTTTAGGTCTCCAAAATATCTATGCTGGTTACATGTCCGTTGTTTTGTTTTCATAAAGCATTTTCTAAATATGCTACTTGAAGCATTGTCAATCTAGACATTCAAAATTGATATTCAGTTTTTCCTTTGACATAGTAGATTCCTTAAAATGAATTTTGGTAAACCGTACTGTACAAACTTTTTTGTTTGCCTTAGCCCCTTCAAGTAACTTAACATTGGCCCATTTTGGTCCCTATATTCAAGGATAATAATTATCTGCATTTCGACGTGTTTTCTTTTGTATAAGTTTTGCTCCTATTAGGGCTTAATGCTGTTGAGAGCATCTTCACCTCTTTTTGTAAATTAAATTTATTGTTAATACAATCTTCTTTTTAAGCCCAAAAAATTTAAAATCTAATCCTATATTCTTATCTGCTAATTAATGGTTTGCTGAGAATGTGTAATGTATGAGTGAAAGCTCTTTTTATTTTTAACTTTCCTTTAGTGTTATAAGATGATGCATGTACATCTATAAAAGTATGTAACTTGAGACTTTTGGTCCTTGCCTAAGACACGGGTATGGAACCATAAAAATTGGGGTCCATTCGATAAAATTTGAAAATCAAAATATATAAATGTTGTCTGGAAGCTTCCTGGAAATCGTGCTGTCCACATCTATTACTTCCATACTTATATATCTATTTTTGACTGCTTTTTAGAGTTCTATGCCAAACTTTTACTCCATTTTTTCTCTTTTATTGTTGTTTCATATAATGGCATTTCATTTATCATATTCAACCAGTGTTCAGTAAGGTTATGTAACAGATAAATTGTGTGTGATAGGTTTTGTTCATGATATCCATTGAACCAGCTCCGATGCTTGAGGATAAAGAAAAATGGTTTGTTTTTTGGTTCTTTTGTATCAACAATCTCTTAATATTTAAAAGTGCTCTAGAACATTATCTTGCAAGCAGCTTAGATATCAACAATAAATTGAAGATATTCTTTTTCTGGTTTTATGGAGTCAGCAGCCTGAATCTGCAGTCATTTTCTTTACCATATATTATGTCAAATCATAGGCCATCTTTTCTTTTCTCGAAACCAATAATACCAGTACTTATATGCTTTTCTGTCCTCTAAGTGCTTCTTTTTGAACCGTATCACTTTTCACTGGTGCTGTCATCAAATAATCCAAGTGATAAAAAAAATTTAGGAGCCTTTTTGTCTCCTTTCCTTTTTTCTATCAAAGCTAGCTTTTCATAATTGCATTCTGCATCTCCGTCCTTTTGTTGCTGTATGTCTCATATATTCCAATGTCCTACAGTTATCCGTTTTTATGCTGCAGTCACCTTTAGGTTTCTTTTTCTCTGCAGTTTCTTTCTATGTCAGTTATTTTATGTTTTCTTTACTTAGATTACATCCTGTCTTGCTTTGTTAATGCTTATCCAATAACGTTTTGTTTGAAAGTACAATGCTTTGGTGTCACTTAGTTAATCTGGCTTTATTTATGGCACTAACAAAATAAGGTACATGGTTGGATATGTTAAGGTAGATTTTCTTCTACAATCAGGTTGCTTTTAGTTATAGCCAACTGCCTAACCCTACAAAAACATGCTATAATTCATGTTGTTCACGATAATGTGTCTTGAAACTGTAATGAAGTTCCCTTGGCATTCTAGTTCAAATTTATGATTTTGCTATTAACCTATCAAGTTGTCTTTGGAATAGATTGTTTTCTGACAGCTTGGGATTTCCTACCTTTGAATTCATCAGTTCTGAGCAGGTAATTGAAATTGTGGTAAACGAAGAATGGCAGTAAACTTCGACCATTTTGAGTGCGCTCACGATTCATTGTGTTGAGGAACTTTGGAGGGGGTTGTGCAACCCGTTATTGGCCTTGAAAGGCATCTTTTAGAGGACTTATTGAATGTTATATTCGGGTCACAATCATTACTTTATGGATTTTGGTGTCAAGAAATACGATAATAACTTTATGTTAGATGGCTCATGCTTGTGCTACCAACAGTAATCTCTTGTGGGCTGACCTCCGTTAGAGGTTGTGGACTCATCTAGGGCAGCCTTTTAAGTTTGGTTTTCCTTGTCCTGATACGCTAATGGTCTGGATGAAACTTGCAGAAATGACCATTAAATGCCCACACCATCTTGCAAAATATTGTAGGAATTTTTGCTTATGTTATGACGGGAATTGTAAGTTGTAGTGTTTAACCCTTGATGATTCTTGTTGCAGGTCTCTTGTTTTTCATGATTTTGTTGCAAAGTGCCTGACAAAAGAACCACGACTTCGTCCCACTGCTGCCGAAATGCTAAAAGTATGTTAATAGTTTGTAAAATTTTGATTTAGAACTTGAATACTGAGGAAGGTAGGGTGCAATTATTCCTTGTGTATTTGCTACAAATGAACTACCAAAGGAAGGTCCTCACTTTTGTTGCATGTTTATGCTCTTAAGTACTCCAGCTACTATTGTTGATAGTTTCAATGCTTTCCACCCGTATACTTTATAGTATGGGATATAGATTGTGACAAGATGCTTCAATTGTCGGGAAGAAATTTTTCTGACCCTGGTCAGGTGGCTAGTTCTGGACTGTAATAATCAGATGTTCTAATAACCATAAAAAAGTACTTTTTGCTGTAACTATTACCATGATTTAGTCAATAGCTAGAGAGCCATTTGATTATATTCATATAGCGCTAAGATGTTGGTTGTTGACATTGTTGCAATTATTTGAAGTGATTGATATTTGAGAGCTTGTGGGACACAATTTTAGTTTTAGCTGTAGTTTATGAAAACTTATGGAGGAATTCCAATGCATACCGAGTCTTTAAACAGACAACTGCAAATTGAGTTTCATGAAACATAAATATAATAAGTGTGCATATTTGTGTTTGCTAATCAATTGCTTTTCTTTACACTGTATGCATTCTTTTGTTCCATTCTTAAAATTTATTCTCTTTATTTGGAACTCAGCATAAATTCATTGAAAGATGTAAATGTGGAGCTTCTGCCATGTTGCCAAAGATTGAAAAGGCAAGGCAAATTAGGGCAATGGCTCAGCAAGCGCAAAATCTTCCTCCAGATGTTTCAGAAGTCTCTGTATGCTACACTTATCCTTCCTTGGTGTATTTACAAATGATGAGATGTCTCTATCTAATCATTATAGACACTCACACTCACACTCGTGAACGGTCTCATATATGCAATGTATCCTTGATTTTGCTTCTGTTGTTCTTGATTTGAAACAGGCAACAGTGGGTCCAAAATTGAATGAGGAATATGGAGATACTGTTCCGGCAAGGCCCCTCAATATTGGATTTCAAGGGGCAAATGAAGTACTTGCAACTAGTACTTTGAGGAAGCAACATAAATTGGAGGATGTGCAGGAAGGTATTGCTTGCATTGTAATTTTGTATTTACAGTACTTTTATTGTGTATTTTATTTTACAATTAGTTTTTTTATTTTTTAAAATTTTTGTCTAGAGTATATTCTTGTAGATGGAAATGGTAGTTAGACCCTAAATTCTATTATTTTCAAGTGCACTGTGAACGAGTCATGTTATTTTGGGATGGCAAAAGAAGGGAGGGGAACTGTATGCATGATAAGATTAATAATTAACTCATAGTTTTTATTTTGAGTTTAAAAAGAAAATCTAATAAATTGTAATTAAACTCAAATTTTATCTTCAGTTTAAATATAATTTTCAAATAAATCTTTGAAGTTAATTTTTCATAAAAAATAACCTCCACAGGACTTGAGAAACACTCTAGAAGTTCATTCTTTATGGACACCAATTTGAAATCTTAAATCTGGTTTGGGTTGCATACGATCGACTTCTATGTCTTTTGGTAGAGAAAAATTGGTTGTTATTTATTGATTCACTTCTTTCTGATTTGTGTGTTAAACAGGTGATTTTGGCACTGTTGTAGTTCATGGTGTGGATGAGACCAATAAGACAATCTCCAAGACGCAATGCTCCTATGTTAAAGAGTCTCCATCACTTCTTGGACACACTGAAATTAGTGATACTGGGGCCAAATCAACTGTCAGGTATTTCCAACAATTTTTAACTCTTTGTTTGCTTCTGGAAATTGTCGACTTTTGTTTTGTTGTTAAATATTATCTTTCACTATACTTAAACCGTGGCCACAGATTTCAGAAATTCAGCCGGTAATTTGTTAGTTAATTCTAGTTATGTATCTACTTGAAAAGTGCATATTGTTTGCCTACTCAATTGGACAATATGTTTGGGTGTTTATCAGTGTGGATGATGTGAGAGGGGTTGTGTCAAACAATAAATTGTTTGGAGAATCACATCCTGTTGGACATACGATACAGGCTTCTTCTCCTGAGGAGAACCTGAAGATAAACATTTCTCAAGGACAGATTGGAGGCAGCAGGGTTATGAACAGTGGCACATTGAAGAGTGAAACTGTCAGCAAGAAATCTTTTGCACTGCAAGACAAGGTTATTTTTTTTATTTTTTATTTTTCCGTTTTGAACTTCTATTCTTGTCAAATAATTGATGAGTATTCTTCAAATTGCTCTGACTAAACTAAATTAAATCTTGGCTCTAGCGTCAATGTGTAGTTGGAATGATTTCTGGAAGTTGGTAAGAGTTGATGGAATATTAATTTTTAGCTTTTATCCAAATTTATTTGATTTTGAAGGTGCGGTGTGGTGTGTGAATGTTTGGTAGTTCAATTCATGTGGAATTTTTTTTTCTTGAAATTCAGAATGACCTGTTATTGCTTTTGCATATAATTCTTTAGCTAAACAAAATTGATTGTCTATCATATGGCAATGTAATGATCTTCTGTTTGGCTTGCCTTCCGTGGGTCCATATTGAGTAATGCATTTGGTTCATTAGGTATGTTTTGTTGGTTGTCACTCCAGACTGCAACTGAGATATTAAGTTATTTAATGCTCTTTGTTATTGCAGCTTTGGTCCATATACGCAGCTGGTAATACAGTGCCAATTCCATTTCTGAGGGCGACTGATATTTCCCCTATTGCTCTCTTATCGGACAATGTACTGGGTGTCATGCAGCCGGATGATAAAGGAACTGTAGCAGTGGAGGCAGTGCAGGAGCTTTTTACTGGTGATGGGCAGTCCAAAAAGGGTCGAAGGGGACAAAATGAGGTTAGACTCCTCTCCTTTTGTACATGTGTGCATTCTGTTTTCGTGGGTCTGATAGCCTGTTTGTTACTGCAGATGCCCCTTCCTCCGAGTGTTTACCAAAGGCTCACTTCCAGTTCCACGCTAATGAATCTGGCTCAGGCTTTAGCTTACCATAAAACGTACAACTTCCTCGTATATTCAAATGTGCTTTTACTTTGTTGACTTCTGGCATGTTGATTTTCTCTAATGCCCTCACAGCTTGTGCAACATGTGAAATTTGTGGTTCCTGTTTTATTTCTGAAGCAGAACACTTTTGTTCCTACGTGGATAGTTTCGTACTTGTTCTTTTGGTGGTTCATTACAGTCGCCGTATTCTGTTTGTTGCAGGTGTTATGAAGAGATGCCCCTTCAAGAGTTGCAAGCCGCACAAGAGCAACAGACCATTCAAAATCTATGTGATACACTTCGAACTATACTCCGGTTGTAGAAAATATTATGTTGAAAAGAAAAAAGAAAAAAAGAACTTATCTTAAAAGAAACTTGCTAAAAATCTTGTTCTCTTGAACTCAGTAGCAGTACATTTGTAAAGGTTTGAGGATGGCGAAGGGTCAGGTTGAGTGCCCAGTCTATATACTGACAGATGGTGATAAGATATAAACGGAATTTTGTGTTCTTGCTCTGTTCTGCATCCCTGTTAAGTGTACTGACCGTCACTCCGTCACTCGTTTCCAAGCATTTCCCTAGTACGATCCCTTGGAAAGTACATGAAATAATTTGTAAATTAGAAAAGGCTATTTTAACCGTCTAGATTATAGGGCAATCAAATAACAATTAACTATACCCAAACAATGAAATTCATTGTTTTTGTAAATATTAGTTTAAAGTATAATTAAAAAGAGTTAGCGAGATTTGCTTGATATTAATTAAGAGAGGATTTAATTGATATTTATTTTTATAATTTAATTTTAAAATATGGATAATTTTTATTGCTTTTGATTTATTACAAAAAGATGTATATATAGTAGTTTGTATATTTATACAATTAATTATATTTTTATTAGTGTTAAAATATAATAATAAATGAATAACACATGACAAATATTTATAAGTTTTATATAAAATGATGGTATGGGCTAATAAAACACTAACATACGGTAGAAATTTATGGGTCAATAGAAAAAAAGTGGTGGGATTCATTAATGGTAATGTGTCACCTTAATGTCGAATGGCAAAGTGATACATGACATTATAATAAGAATATTTGAATTTAATCATATGACATTACAATAAGTATATTTGAATTTAATCATTTTTAATTAATTTAATGTGTCAAATTTTGTCTTAATAAAAATTTTACTAGTAAAATTTAATGGGATAAAATCTGATAAAAAAAAGAAACTGTAATTGACATTTGGTTCTTCTTGATGAAATTCTTTTCTTCAAAAATATCATTAATCTTTTAATTTGTAAAGACAAAATGCACTTCAATGTTATATACTAACTTCTCAAAAGTTTGTATAAATAAAGTTTTGGTGAAAAAATTAATAATATTTTTAGAGGAGTAAATTTGTTTGACATTAATCTGATTGTTCTGCTGAAAGTTATAAGTATAAAAAAGTTTAAGTGACATATGTTTGGTTCTGTCGTTTTTTACATAACCTTTTTTAACTAGAGTAATGCATGTAACATTATTTTTATAAATTATTATTAAATTTTTTGAAGTAGAAGATAAGTTGCATGTGCTTTGAATTTATTAAATAACAAAATAAAGTCATACATTCTTATGACTTATTTTATATAGAGTAAGAATCCTAGTATGATTAGAAGAGGTAACAACAAAATTTTACATCATGGATGACTTTGAGATTGTTGTATTATTATAAGTGAATATATATTCCATTTGTGATTTGGCTTTATGGGATTCAAAAAGATAACTAGTGTTTACTTAGAATAAAATAATTCTAAAGTTGTCGTTTTACGAAGATAACATAAAATATATTTGATGCTATTCTAAAATTTTTAAAAAAGTTTAGAACTAAATCTGACTAGTAAATTTATGTCTAGTTTAGTATATTGAGCTAAATATAATAAAGTACTAATAATATTAAAATATGATACTTCTAAATCAAGTATTTCTTCATTATCTTTTTAGGATAAAATAGATCCTTTTTATGATAAAAAGAATGAACAACTATTAGAGTTCTCAATAAATTAGGTTTGTCCATATTAAAACTTTTTAAAATCTTTTTAACAAATGCAAACTGGTAGATAAATATTCTATTAGATTTATGATCGATCTACAAGCTGAGATAATATTTAATTTTTCTTAAATTTTTTATTTTAAATGCTATTTTTAAATATTTAGTAATTTTTAGAACTTCTTTAAGAGTTTTAATTATATTCATATTATTGACACATATTCCTACAATGACAAATCTATATTCTAATTTTTTTTATAAATACGCATAAGTATATAAAATTATTAATATGTTCCTTTTTTATTAAATATTCACTTAAGCGACTGTACCATATGCGTCCAAACTATTTTAATTCTTATAAAGATCATTATAGTTTGATTGAATATAAACTATGATGTTTTTATTTTCATTCTTCAAACATGTTGAATTCTTCAGAGATTTTCACATAAATATCTGCATCAAGTGACCCATATAAATAAGCAGTCATTACATCTATAAGGCGCATATTAAGTTTTTCAAAAATTATTAAACTGATTAAAAATCGAAATGTCTATCACAAGAGAATATTTTTATTAAAATCAATATTAGGTTTTTGAAAAAAATTTTGAATAATGAGTCATGTTTTATATTTTATCACTTCGTTATTCTTATTATGGTTTCATACAAATACTCATTTATATTCAATAGATTTGACATCTTCACATGTTTGGACTACAGGTCCAAATACTTTATATTTAACAAGAGAAGCTAATTCTGTTTGAATTACTTCTTTCCATTGAGGCTAATCATGCCTTTGTTTATATTCATCAATATTTTATACTTCATAATCATCTTTCATAATCTCAATAGTCAATGAATAAGAAAATATGTTATCGATGACTAGATTATTATAATCCCTCATTACATGCGTATAAGTATAATTTATAGATTTTTTTTTTGTTTTTCATTTCTTTTACCCTTTTAAGGGCTCGTATAACTTCAAGAACATTTGTATTTTTAAGGACAATTAATTAGTCAGGCATATTTATCTCTTCAAGAACAACTTACTCTTCTAAAGCTGTGGATATAACACAAGAACTTTTAATTATCTGATTTTTTAATTTTCTTTTTTATGGAACTATATTTTTTGATCTAAGTGATCTACCATGCTTTTAATGTGTAATAGATAATTCGTTTACTGCTATTATTTAAGTTATTCTTCAAGAACAATCATTCAAGTTAGTACATTAATAGTTGGTATATAGGATTTGGTCACTTATAATATGTCATTAAATATATCTAGTAATTGATTTACAATTTACTGAAGCTTCGTGATCCTTTTCATTTTATTTTTGCATTGACTAGTATGAGAATTAAAGTGGAATAAAATTTTTCTATTTCAAATAATTTTAGACCTAATTTCAGAAAGCATTTTTTTTACCTAATAGTAGAAAAACTGTCTTATTAAATTGATAATCTATAAATCATGCAGTAAATAAATTACCTATTAAGGACTTAAGATATATGATAATAGAAGATAAGTTAAAACTAATATAAATCTCTAATCGATGTTGATGCCTTATTTTAGTACGTTGTAGAGGTTTTACAAGAACATAGATAGCACAATCAAAAGTATGTAGATGAGATATATTAGGTTGATAACCAGTTATAAGTTGTAATAGAGAATATTAATGATAAGCATTGGGTCTAAGATGAATTAATGATGCAGTATATAAAACAGCATGTCTTTAAGTAAAAGTTGGTAATTAAGTACGTAATAAAAGAGCTCAAGCAATTACCTGGATTTGCTTAATAAGAAATTCAGCTAATATATTTTGTGTATGAATATGTGGAATAGGATATTTTATATCAATACCTACTGATGTATAATAATAGTCATCAAATGTCTTAGAGGTAAACATACCAGCATTATCTAGATGTATAGTCTTGATTGGATGATCAAAATATTGTGCCATTGACTTGATAATCTGTGCAAACAATCTACCAAATGTAACATTAGGTGAAGATAATAAATAAACATGTGACCATCAATTAGATGCATTAATTAAGACCATAAAATAACGAATTGGCCTGCTAAATGGATGTATTAGAGCACAAATATCTTCTCGAATTCTTTATAAAAATGATAGAGATTTAAAATTAATTTTAGAGCAAGAAGGTTTGACCATTAGTTTTCTTTATGAGCAAGTGTTACAAATATTTTTATTGAATAAAAGAATCTTCTAGTTTTTTAATGGGTGTCTATGAAAATTTTTAATAATTTTACGCATTATTGTTAATCTTGGATGACCTAACTGATCATATTATAATATAAATAATTTTGGATGATTGAACTTTTGGTTCATTACAGCATAGTTTTCAATTAAAATTATGATTGTATAATACAATCTAGATGCAAATAGTAAAAGTTTTTTTAATATGCATTTCTTGCTTAAGATGTTAGAATTAATACAAAGATATTCAACGTTATTCTTACTTAAAGTCTCAAGATGATACCTATTTCTGCGAATATCTTTAAAATTAAGCAGATTTCTTTCGGATTTGCATGAATTCAATGTATTTTGAATGCATAATCTAATTTTAATTGTTAATAAGACTACAAGTTTTTTAGAGCCTTTAATCATATCTGCAAGACCTTATATAATATTTATCTTTTCTTTAACATTTATTAGTTCTGAGAAATATTTTATATCTCTTAAGATAGTATGCAAAGATGCACTGTCTGCTAGATATGTATTTCTACCTTTCTTTTTTAAGAGAGATAATCTATTAAAACTCATTTTTAGGATCATGCTGATAATATGTTACGTAATATTAGCTCAGGATGAAGATATAATCAAAATAATAAAATAAAATTCAAATGAAAGATGGATAGAATTCTCTTTCTTTTTCTCTTCTTTAATAATCTTATAAAAATAAATATACAAAGTATCTATTTATAGATTTGTAAAGCTTCTCTAACAAGTTGGTCTCTTTAACAAGTTGGCTTCTAAAATAAGGTTTACCAAACCTTCTAAGATAAGTCTTATAAAAAACTTCTAAAGAAAGATTTATAAAAGCTTTTAAGAGAATATATTAATTAAACAAAATGATGGAAGCCATATTTATAACATGAAATTTATTATTTTAAAATTTTGATGTAATCCAAGTCGTTTAGCTATACACCTTATTATTGACATTCAACCAAGAAAAAACATTTAAAAAAATAGTTTCAGTCTAATTTGAATGCAACCAACTTGAATATTTCTATTTTCATTAATTTTCAAAGCTAGAAAGAATACTATATCTAAAAGTACAAAATAGAGCAAAGTTATAGCGAAAGCAAAAAAGAAGACAGCAATAATATGGCTACAGAAACCCCCACTTACCCTTTTTTTCACTAACTACAAGATGGGTGATTTTAGTCTACCTCATAAGTAAAGTTTCTAACCATCATTAAGTATTTGAAAACTTCTATTGATGTTGTTTGATTCATATGACATATATAATGCAAATGGATAATATAAGACCATCTTCCAAAATTAAAGGTATTTTGGTTATTTTGTCGCTCAAGATTATTTTGGTTATTTTAGTTATATTAGTAAACAGATGTCATGTATGCATAAACTAATTAATATTGAAGCATAATGCAAAATTAAAAAGATTTTACTAAGAAATGATCAAGTTTGGAATAGGTTTTCTAGATATAAGCTTTTTTGAGCACCTTATGTTCAAAGTAAATTTTTCGTTAATTTAGACCTTCGATTGACAAATATAAAAGAAATAACTTAAGGTTAGAAAGAAAAGCAAGTAAAAATAAATTTGAATGAGCGTAAAAATAGCATAAAAAATAGAGAAAGACTAAAGAAGACTAAGGTTGAAACTGAAAAACTAGGGCCAAAAATTACTAAGAGAGTTTGACCCTAGGTCTAGCATCAGACATGGCCTATTGGAATGTTTAGTGCTAGACATCCTGTTGGACTTGGCTTTAGACATCTACGATTTTTAAGAAAAAGATAATTTTACCTCTTATTCCCATGTTATCTTTATTTACTATTTTAAGTGCACTTTGAACCTTTTATAATCTATTATATATGCCCCTTGTTAAGGAGTTTCTTGAACTTACCTTTCTCACCCCTTAAGACCTTTGCAAATGGACGACTCAGAATTATTGACCCAATCCCATGCTTACTCCTTTAGAATTCCTAGGTGACCCCTATTTTGTCTAGTAAAAATAGGATACTCAGGCTTTTAATCAAGGCACATTTCTTAAGGATTGATGGAATGTTTTATTGCATTTAAGATTAGGGGTGCCATACCCTATATGTTGTAGGTATTTAATGGGCCACCCTATCCTAACAAAAAGTGATTGCGAAATAACTTGTCGGCCACGCAACTCAGCTACATACAATCTAATTGGGCTTTCGTTCTTTGACGCTTACACGTGTCAAAACCATTATAAGGACTGGCTATGCTGCTTTAAATAGGGATTTTGGATTGTATTTCACCCTCAGTTGTTTCTACTAAACGAGTGCTCGCGAGATGAAAGAAGGTTTGAACCCCTACCCTTAACAAATTTTGAGCCAACATTTCGAGTCAGTAATCGCCAAAAAGTTTCTCTCCCTTTATTCCTTGCTACACTCTTTATTCTTTGATCAGCTACTGACTTTAGTGTTGGAGTTTATAAGTCAAAAAATCGGCATTACTCTTAACTTTCATATTTGGATTTTAAGGACAACCTACGGGACTTTGATCCAAGGTGAGCCTCTACTCCATCCGGTCATCTAGTCAGTGGCAATGACAAAATCTATATGATGTGTTAAATTTTTTATTTCTAGAGAATTTAGGCATCAACACCCCACAAACCCTTCAAACTCTCATTTCTTTTCTCCCTTTTGCTCCTCTACATTTCTCCCTCCATTTCTCATTTCTTTTCCTTTCAATTCTTTTTAAATCTTACCAATTAATCTATTAGTTTTTGTACTAAATCAAAAGTACACTGCCTCCTCTTCATTCTCCAACTTGTATTTTTTAAAATGGTAGAATATTTAAGCCAGAATTTAAGCCAAGGTTTGGGACACAAATTATAGTTTTCCAAAATCAGTGAAAGAATCAACTTTCTCAAGTTTTAAACTATTAATAAGTAAGATTTGTAACTTGTTTTAAGCTCAAATTTGTAATTTAATTGAATTTAGAATTTAGGATTTTACGATGCATTAGGGAATTAAAGGAACTTAATTTGATTTTGATGAACTGAGTATAAATTCGAAAAATTTAGCTAGATAATATTAAATTAAGAGCTAAACTAGCTTACATTTAAATTTTAGTAAAAATCAAATAAAAGTTACTATGCATAAATACTGTTTATTTAAAAACATACAATTTAGATAATTGAATTTGTGTGGTGATATGCATTAAAAGTAATTGTGATGAATTAGAGATGACCATGAGATTTTATTTTGTAAAAATTTGATAAATGACCAAAAATGAGCATAATTTTAATAAGTTAGGTTCGGTTAATATTCTGAGCATATTTATAGCACGTAGATTAGATTGAATTCTATTTAAGAATTAGAATTGATAAGTTTGTTAATGTACATGTGGTTTAGGCTCAAAAAATTCAAGCGACGATATTTCAAAGTATAAGGAGCACATGGAGTATATACCATCCCTAGTTCATGAGTGAATTTTCTAACTATTTTCAAAATGTTTTATAAAATCTTACTAATTTTATAATTTAAAAAATAAGTTATTTAAAAATACTATTTTAAATTGAATAAATATGGCATGTTAGATTTTATGTTGTTTTGTATATGAGCCCATAAGGCTAGTATTGATGAAATGATGTTTATTTGATATGTTTGAATTATGATAATACGTATACAAATATTATTAATATTGAATTTCATTAATTTCATGATTGATTTGATTTTATGATATTGATAATGGCCAAAGGCCATTTATAGCTACAAGGTATTAAGTAGCCTAGGCATATCCTGACGCAATAGCTGTCTTAAGTGAAGGGCGCATCAGTAGGCTAGTATAAAGAAGATTACAATTTTATTTGTGAAGTAACTCATTAGATGAGAATATGGAGGACATACACGTATATATTCACATACTACTCAAAACCAACATCAGTGACGAGTAATTTTCCATATAAAAATATCATTGTTTTCTTGAAAATATAGGCATATGACTTTATTTTATATACATGGATTTTATATAGTAATGAATAGGACACTGACAGCTTGAATTTGCTCTTGACTAAAATAAACGTCATGGAAAGATACTAACCCAATGACTTTTGAATAACAAGACATGATTTTCTTTGAAAGCAAATTATTTTTATGCTTTCATGAATTTTTTTTAAATTATTTTCATATAAACCATTTTATGAGTATATGTGTATATATATATTTTATATCTACTTACAGAGTATACACCTATAAACTCACTCCCCTTACATTTCAGTTTCAAGTAATATCTCAAAATTTTAGAGCCTCAAGTATATACTCTTACTCAACTCACTGCCTTAATGTTTGTGTCTATCAAAATGATTGAGAAATAGATGAGATTTATACAGTTTTATAAATCATATTGTATTTATTTGGATGTAAAAAAAGATGGATGCATTTATCCTTTTATAAAATGATTAAAAGTGTCTCGGAGATACAAATTTATGTTGTTATATTTTGTTAAATAACTTGAGAAATAGATTTAAAATGTATGTGAATAATTATACAGAGAAAGGTACCTCAAAAGCCTTGCCTTATAGGCTTGATAGATATTTTAGGGTGTTTAGAATATGTCTCACGAATTTTTAGCGGTTGTCACATGTGAATCTCATATGTGAGGGCATGGCAGGTAGCTTTTTTATTGATGGGTTCATATGGGTTTCAAGCTCTCATTTTCTTATAAATTTTGGTACTAGTTATATATACAAAAGAAACAAGGGTTTGTAAAAGACTCCAATTGGTATCTAAAATTGAATATGAGCACAAAATCGTGAGATTTAAGTTTGTTTTCTACACTTTTTTTCAGAATTGTTTTAGCACCACTGACTGGACAGAGGTCATTCAATAATACGTTCCTCAGCCATATGCTGCCCTGTATTACTTTTTTAAACCACGAAAGGTAGCTTTCTTATACCTGAAGCTACTGGGGTTTCGAATACTGCTCGAGTGTTAAGTTTAGTAGGACAGCATACAATTGAATTGGGGAGGTGTATTATTTATACTTTGTTGTTTAGAAAATTTGTATGCTTTATTGATTTTACGATCTATGAGGTATCCAAATTCACCTAGTGTACGGATGAAAGTGTAAATTGAAGCTTGGAAACCAATTGTAGATGCTGTTCATTCTAAAGGAGGAATCTTCTTTTGTCAAATTTGGCATGCAAGAAGAGCTTCAAATCGAGGTCTAGTTGTCATAACCCAATTTTGTCCTTTGTAAATTTTATTTATGTTCGAGGTGCCGAATTTGTGATAATGACATGAGGCTTAATTTTCAAATTATTCTGCCAAAATTGTTTAATAAGTGTCTATCTTAGTTCAAGGTGCCAAATTTTAATAGCGATGTGTCTATATTTTCAAACTAATTATTAGGGTAATTTTGACAAGCTTGCCAATAATTTAAGTATTTACTATTTTTTTTTTTACTTTTGCTAAGCTAGTCTACATAGATGTTACTATTATTTTATCTTTTTATTTACTATAAAAATGTA
>JAWDEX010156674.1:0-19978 GCA_035221805.1 Trichilia hirta | reverse complement strand
CTTTGCTCTTGTGCCTGCAATGCAGTCACCAATTCTGCCAAAGAAATGCTTGACAAATCCTTTGACTCTTCTAATGAAGAGATTTTAGCTTCATATTTTTCAGGTAATCTAACCAGAATTTTTTGCACAATTCTCTCATCTGAAAAATCCTTACCAAGTAGTCTCACCTTGTTCACAATGCCAAGCAGCTTATCAGAGTACTCTTTGACGGATTTTGACTCTTTCATTCTTAGCATCTCGAATTCTCTGATCAAATTCAGCTCCAGCATATTCTTTGTTCTCTCGTTGCCTTGGTATTCATTCTTGAGATAATCCCAGATCTCTTGTGCTAATTGTAGGTTCATGATTCTTGTGAATATTGTACTTGAAACTGCAGAGTACAAGTAAGCTCTTGCTTTTGACTTTCTAGTTCTTTTCTCCTTGTGATTCTTGAGTTGAGCAATTGTTGGATTTTCAGATAGTGTAGGAACTTCATAATCATCCTCCGCTGCTTCCCATAGATCCAAAGCATCTAAATGAACTGCCATTTTAATAGCCCAGGCTTGATAGTTGTCACCGTCAAAGACTGGTGGTTCAACTAAGAATGTCTTTTCTGACTCCATTTGATTAAGGATTTTGTGTGTTGTAGTGTTTTTGTAGAGAGTTTATGTTTGTAGTTTTTGATTCACTCAACTCACAGATCCCTCAAGAAGCTTGGCTTTGATACCAAATCTTTGTTGGTTTTCTTGGCAGACACAAAGCATAAACTCACAAGAAGAAATGATGAAAATAAAGTAAAACTACATTCTAATTTTTTTATTCAATCATCTTCCTTAAATACAAAATGATCTTAACAGAAAACTAATATTACTGCTAATTACAAGACATGATCTTCCTATTTTGAAGCCACAAACAAAAACCACTAACACATGATTCCTACAAACTTGGTCACATATGACATATTCAGTTTGACCACTTCCCATGCACATATCATCACACGTTAACAGCCCATGTATGCATAATGCAGTACAGAGGCATTCTTGCAACATATCTGTAGGTTTTAGGGGACTAAAAAGTTTATACATATGATTTTTGTTTTTGCTTTGAAGCGTTTATAGAAGAGTGAATTTTTTTTCTTCTCAGATACTCAAATTTGGTTGGTGATGGTGCATATTGTGCAGACAATTGCAACTGCAGGCCTGTTCCTTGGTTGCAAGATAGAAGAAACAAAATGTATGCTGGGAGATGTTGCTGTCATGTCATATGAGATATTATATGAATGGGATCCTTCTACCCCACAGAATTAGACAGAGGAAACTGTATGCGCCTGTGCCGTTTTAAAGCTTTCTGGCTTCCTGTTTCCCTTGCTCATGTTCCCTCATCTCTGTGCAGGATGTTTATAATAAGCAGAAGGAATTAATCTTAGCTGGGGAGAGGTTTTTACTGGCAACACTTGCTTTTGATTTTGACCTCCAATTTCCCTACAAGCCACTTGTTACAGCTTTAAGGAGATTGGGGCTTTTTTGTGCCCTTGTAAAAGTAGCGTGGGATTTTGTGAATGATTGGTGAGGACGCTTCCTTTTATTTTTATCCATTCTTTTCTAGCATGTAGTCAAGCTAAGATTCTAATTTGGCCCTTTCTTTGTTTTTTCTTATGAATGGGACTTTTAGGCTTTGCACGGTACTGTGTTTGCAGTATAAACCCCATTATATTTCAACTGGTTCCATGCTCCTTGCTGCTAAATTTCAGAAAGTGAAGCTTTCTTCTCATAAGGGAAAGTCTTGGTGGCTTGAGTTTGATATTTTGCTGAAGCAATTAGAAGGTATACTGCCATTTATAATTATCTACTTGCATATATACTTATTTAGTTATCAGTATAACCCTGGTTGTAGGGTGAAGCATTATTATTTCTATTAGAAAATCTGTAAATGCTTAATGTCTTCCATGAAATCAAAAGAAGTCGCACATTAAAATGATTGATGATATTATATAGTAGATTCCTTTCTTGCTTAGTATACCATTGCTTCCTATAACGTGTATTAAATCTGGAAACGCTTTAGAATCATAAAGAATTTAGTTTGTGTCCAACTTTTATTCTATTTCAATAGATGGCGTGATAATAATCCATATGAGTTAGCTGAGAATAACTTCTGACTTCCTCTCCTCGTTTATATGGTTTAATTTCTCATAAGCTTTCCATTCTCAACTATTATCAGTGGTCATTAAACAGACGCTGAAATTGTTAGAGTAGGAGAGAAATCAAGCTCTAGCATCTAGACACGAGAGAGTCAGTGAGTCTACAGCTTTGGCTAGAAGATGAATTTTAGTAGCCCACAATCATGTCTTTCGGATGGATCTATTGTCAGGAAGCATTCTATCCATGGAGCCATAGCAGAGAATTACAGTCTGAATCTCTGGCTAGCGGGGGCAAATACACTCCCGTGGATGGTGATTTACCGTGCCAAACTAGTACTAGTAGTTCAAGCAGTGTAGTAGAGGACGAAGGAGGAGCGAGACAGGCAAGAACATCAGAATCTGATCAACCCTGCCTACAAGATCATTTCTGTTAATAAAACTCATAGTAAGATAGATATGAACAGAATTAGAGAGGCATTGAAGGGGAGATGTGATGAAGCTGCAAATAAAAAGTTTGTGGAAACTATAGACACTGATACTGATAGTGAAGCCTGGATAGAAAGAGAGCTGGAAAAGGGAATAGAGCTGGAAGTTGCTGCTTCTAGAAAACAAACATTTTAAGTATTGGCTAAGTTTTGACACATTGACTACGTCTGAAAATTCTATTTTTCTTTCAAATTATCTTAGTATTAAAACAAAATTATGAAATTGTAATTCATTTGATGGTCATCATAGAATGTTGACCTACGGCTGGAAAAATGTCATACCATCGTCTAGCTTGTATTTCAAGAGTTAATTTGTAATATCATTTCTGCCATCAATTTGTAAAAGTTAACAAAATCATTTTCTAACGCATATCTGGTTTTTCGAAAGAATGTAGGTACAAAATTCTTATGCAATACTAATCATAATAATGAGAAAAAAATGCCCTTTATTAAAAAATTACATCCGATCTTAACGGATCCGGAGTGTTATATTTATTTTTCATAAAGATAATATTAAAGAATTACAAGCAACAAAGGATACAATAAAGATGGGTGGTTCCGTTGAGATGTGTTTTTTTTCTTATTAATATATCAACAGTATGAAGACAAAAAAATCAGTCATAAATAGGTTGCTGCTCTCAGAGAGCACAAGCAAGGAGACATTTACTTTGATTTTGCAGTATGCATCTTTCACGATATATTTAAAGGTTACAGATTTGAAATCTTCGGGGACATTTATTCAACTTTCAATATCCTTTCAAAAAGAAAAAAGAGCCTACGATACAAAATTAAAACTTAAATTTAGAATAAAAAGCGAAACCTTTTGACACCAATTCTTAAAACCTGAAATGTTTATGTGTATATGAGCTTCACAATTCCTGTATGTCTTTGAAGAGTCAAAAGGTGTAGCATTGATCGTTCTGTTTTTTTCCTACAAGGCAAAGCAATTGCAGCAGTCCAGTAAGAAAACATTTCAATGTTTGACCATCATATCAATAAAACCTAAAGGCTAGAGCAGACGCAAGACATATGTAAAAAATGTTAAATTCTCAATATATATATCTATATATAAATTGGATGGGATCGTCTTTAACAAATGTAGACATCAAACCAAGTAAGTGAATGGTGAAATCTATGCCGTTGTTGTTGGACAATTTTGCAGTATTCCTCTCCTACAAATTAAAACCCAATAGATTATAGGAAGATCATGAGGGAATCATATACAATAATAAGGAAATGTATATTTAGAATTCAGTGGACATGGAAAGAAAAGTAAAAGCATGGCCCCCTAGGGTTAGATTTTCATGCCTTAGCTTGAGAAAGCAGATATTCTCCTGTTCCAATGTCTTGTCTTCTTCTCATACACCTTTAAATCCTGCAACTTTAGACCTTCTTTTAAGGGCTTTGCCAAAGTTTTGACCTAAAGTTGCAGTTTATGTTCATCAGGAGAAAGCACTATCTACAAAATGAGATTAAATAATCCGAAAAGAAAACTCAACATTATTGTTTATTGTAAGTAATATAATGGCAGAAAGGCGCGCATTTGAAATTTCAAGATTATGAGATTGATTAATTCTTTTTAACTTTTACATCCTTCCAAACAAGCTGATACATGATTAAGGGGGTTTTCTCCTTTTGCCTGACAAAAAAATATTAGACACTGAAATTGGAGGTACAATAAGTGATGTCAAATATCATCAAAAATTAATGAAATTATCAATTTTCTAATCATATGGTTCACAATATATCGTGGGATTATGTACATGTTGAATTTCTAAATAAATTAAGCTCTATGCATACAGATCAATATTGCCTGGTTAGAATTTGAAATAAATTAAAAATAGCAAACCTGTTAGATGTTATCGATTCTACCAAGAAGATGATATCAGAAAACCTGCATATGTTCTCGGAAAATATGTTTTGTTATTACACATGCATGCTTAATCCAAATTCCGAAGTATTGATTTCCTATAAATACCATACCAGTTAAAGTAAATTCAATTAAAATTATATACATTTAAAACTTAGTACAACTTTACAAAAGTGTATGAAAATGTTAAATTCCACTAATATTGTACGGGAGTCTTTTTACCATAGGTTGACTGGCCACCACCTGAAAAAGGGATATTGTTTCTATTTTAATGATGGTGATGGCCCCGAAAGTCATTAATAATAGCTAATTGCTTTTAGTTGTTGTACATCGTGATATTAGTTAATTTATCATATAATTAATAGAGATAATGAACCCAAAGAAAGGATTGCTATTGGATGGTAGGCAACGCAACTAGGGTTGTCCTACTTCTTTTTCCTTTTAATATACTTTCGTAACTTATAATTATTTCGTATGTGCAATATTTCTATATTAAATATCAATGGATGGTGCTGTTATTTTATCACATGATGATTCACTCTTTTATGTTCAATGACTAACATATAAAATAGAAGTATCAACTAAGAATCTATTGACAAGTGTTTACTTCTCTTCTCACGATCACTTAGAAAGAATTAATTAGATAGTTTTTCACGTAATTATTGAGATAGTTTTTTTCCTTATTGAGTTTTATTGTTCAGATGATATTATATGATAAAGTGATTTTAATAAATAAATGGAAGGAAAGAACAAAATGCATATAATGTAATATGTATCAAGAGACAAAGAAATCTAATATTTTGAATTTCACTTTATCAAAGACAAAGAATTCTGAAATTTTGTCCCCTAAGAGAAAGAGATCAATGAAACCTTTGAAAAATGTCTGTTTTCAATTAAGTTCATTAACTTTTATATATACATACATACACACACACACACACACACACACACACACACACAATTATTCATTGCCTTAATTTCTCAAAGCAATTCTCTTTGCTAGCTGCAACTATAGATGGTTTTTGTTTAACAACAATTTCCGATGTGATTCAATCAACCATAGGAATCTGCCTTGACATGCTCCTGATCAGTTGTTACATGAAATTAACATTAATGTTATGCTTATATTAGCATATATTTATATATATAGAGAGAGTTTTTCTCTAACAGAGATATTTTTACTTTATTAAAATAATTACATGTTCATTATAGTCATTAAATTAATCTAATGACTATTATTTTATTGTCTTTTTATGAAATCACTTTAAGCATACGATGTTAGTTGAAAATATATTCCTTACACAAAAAATAATAAAATATAAATTATTATATCAATCTAATCACTATTATTAAGATATTTTTATTTATATATATATCACTTATAGTTGTTTTCTGACTGAATTTTTAAGATTCATGAAAGTGAGGGTAAAAATGAATAATTTTAACCTTAAACTGATATAGGGAGAGCAGTTTTTTTGAAACGAATCTTGGAAGATAGTGAGCCTAGCTAGGAAATATGTAAAAGTTTGGAAGAACTAAAGAAGAAAAGCTAGTTATTGACAAAGGAATTAAAAAGGGAGAAAAACAATAGTTAAACAAATGAATATAAATTAACATAAGTTGTTGAGATGGGTGGGCGTACAAGGAAGTGGAAGGATAAAAGGAGAAAGAGCTAAAAAGAAGAGCAAAATATTAGCTTGCCCATACTCTGATCTCACATTCTCCCATCAACTTTTCGACTGGTGTGTAACTTTTTGGTGGGGCTGATACCAAAAATTATTATAGGTATTCTATTTGATGATGGAATCACAGCTTAATCATACTTAATAATATCTTAGTATATATTTATTATTCTTTCACAAGTGAGTTGTTTCGTAGCTAGACTTTTATTACGATCAGTATCAGTGAGGGTTTTTCAGACGTAAAAGTCACTCTCTAAATATAATTATTATCATTATTCTATTAATGTTGTTTTTCTTCTCCATTTTTTCATATTATATATTTAATCACATTATTAACTCATTAAATCTTGTAATTAAGTAGCCAGCTTATGTTTCTTTATTTTACAAGGCTAAGCATAGAATGGCTACTGGTTTCTGTCTAGGGTTACCTTCTTTTTGTTTGCCACCAAGGGGTATGATTGAAAAATTTGATGCTGTATGATATTTTTCATTCCCTCGGCCATCGATCATGATGACAATTTTGAATTTACAATATTTGTAAAATGATGACAAACCCCATAAATGCAAGCTTCCTTATTTTCCGTATTATCTTTTACCCTTGCTATCTACATATGCTACCAACAAATCCACCAAGAAAATAAATGCAGATGATACTAGAAAAATAATTTCACACAATAATTAATCATATGATATCTTTCTTGAATTCGTGTATATATATATTAGTGTTTCATTTTAATATCATGAGGACATAAATATATATAAAAGAAAAAATTATGACTTTATTTTTTCCTTTTTCTTATTTTTATCAATAAAATTAGTGTTTAATTGATCACACTACCAAATCAAGGGCAACATGATGCATTGTGATTTGCATCGTTCTACTCTATTCATCAATCTTTTCTATAATTAAATTAATTAACTAAATATTAATGGTGGTGAGCCAGCCAGCTAAAAACTCATATATTACAAACACTACTATGATTTTTTTTTTCCAAATTCTAAACAACAAAATGAATCATTTTTAATTGAGCCTTTGTCACCCCCAGTAATTAAGAAACAACAAAGACATAGGCATCAAATTGCACACAGAAAAATTTATGTAAAATTTTTTGCTTGCAATTAAAGTTTTACTAGGTCTAGACTTTGGATTGCAAGAGCAGCTTGTGAAGGAACCTTGCTTACAGAAAAATAGGCAATAAAGTTTCCGAATATCAGCCATTCACCAGGTGGAAATAACCATTGTATCCCACAAACTCCATAGTCTTACAGACTTACAGTTAATATGACATGGGCTTTTCAGTCAATTTATTGTCCTATCTTTTGTAAAGACAATCATTTGTTTTATTTATTTATTTTTGCTGTAAAAAATATAAGTAGGATAGTTTTAATAAGATCACTTAATGTAAATATAATATGTGTCTTAATTTTTTTTACTATAATTATCATTCTTAATTTGATTGTGCATGTAGTCAGCGTTTCATATTACGATCATTATTAGCTGTATAACCACTAGTCAGACGTAGCTTCAATTTCATACGAATAAACAGTAAAACTGCTTTCTAGCACTAATTGATTATGTATTTAGATATTCATTTTTAAATTCCATATGACTCATTTTAACTGATTGAACTGATTTTTAGGTGGATATAGCAGAGAATATTATAATTAATAAATCGTTTTGTTTCTTAAGATACCATTATAAACCAATCCATGGATCTCAATCAATTATTATTTTTTTATGAGGCAATTAACACATATGAATTAATTTGATATTATTTGACTGGATAACATTGGAGAATGGAAAACTGTAGAGCCGGATTGTTGATTTACAAATAGAAATCAACCAGATGAAAAATATAAAAGTAGCTTGAACAAGTGGGGATATATAGATATAAAGAGAGAAAGAGAGCGCATGGTTGCTATCATTTCTCTTCTCAGACTTTTGTTGAAAGCCTTGGGATCGAAGGCAGGATCTTAATCATGGCGTACAAGACGTATAATCATGTTCCTGTAATTGCAGAGTGCAAAATAGCATCTAGCCTGAAGAGAGAGGATATGATGCAAGTTTTAATTTCAATCTTATATTGAGAGAAGCAGCACAAAAAGGTGAGCCTGAAAAGAAAATAAATATTTAAATTTAATTCTGAGAGAGAAGTATGGGGAAATTTTATTGAAGCTCTTTCTTTCTTTCTTTCTTTCTTTTCGAGGCTACTTTAAGATATCGAACTTGAAAGAGTAAAGAGGAAACACAGAAAAAGTGGCTAGCAAGCTAAAAGCGAGAAGGGGCAGTGTGGGAGTCACCTGAAGTGTGTCTTTGAATATAGTGAGAGAGAGATTCCATTTCTACAGCAAGCTGGGGTTAGTAAAATTTTAATTACTTATCTTGGGATTTTCAAGGCCTTTTTCTTAAAGAAAAAATAATTATCATCATGGAGTCTGCAAGTATCGATCACGAACATCAGCTTCAAGACCAGCTTGTTGGGTCTTCTCCTTCTTTACCTACCCCATCAGCTTGCTATGGAGTTGCAAGCAGCACCCATGCTTGGACCCCAACCCCAATTGTCACTTTGTAAGTTCATCTTCTCTCTCTCTGTCTCTGAGCTTTCTGGAATGAATGTTGCCTGTTCACAGTACCATCATGAATTTACTTTACGATTTGCAATCTCTTTGTTTTTCTTTTCTGATTTGATATGTATCAATCAGAAAGAACATCTATAGAAATCAATATTTGTTTGTTAGATTTTGTTGATTATCAGGCGATTTCCTCGTGATAATCATATTGTTATAGGAATTTATATTTTTATTTATTGGATTGCTTGTGGAATCCCAAATTTATATTGTTTTGGGTTCATATATAGAGTAAAAGGCCTTCAGAAATCTACTACTAGCTTACAGCAGTGAAACAAACATGTTTCGTGAAATAATAATAACACAGCTTCTGTTCTTCTTTAATTAATTCTGGCTTTTCTTGTTTATGTTCTATTTCCATATTCGTTAATTTTATTAGACAATATTCCAATTTGTGAAATGTACACATTTGTTTTCTCTAAACTGTCTGTGCAGGAATGCCAATAACTTTAATCCAAGTTATAATGGAGCCATCTTAAATTCAAGGCAGAAAAATGAGATTTTATTCCCTCCCCTCAATAGTTCCATTATCCAACAATCAGCCTTACACTGGAACAGTAATGCAGCTGCTGGGAGCTTGCCCAGTCAGTCTGCTCATGACATAGACCTAGCAAAAATTAAGGAAGAGTTCTCGTATTCGTTCCCGAAATTTACAGAAATGTTAAATAGCCCCACAAGCATTGAAGATTCTCATCTAACTACCACAAGCTACTCAAAAATTAATGAGCAGAAGGATTTAAATATTCTTAGTGAGAAATTGTTGCCGAAGACCATCTCTTCAGGTTTTCCAATCAATGGGAATCAGTTTCCAGCTGGAGTTTTTTATTCTAACCCTCACAACATTTCAAGTTTTGGAAGTGCTATGCCCAGTAGAGGGAACTTCAGCCAGATTTATCCCAGTATAAATATCTCGAACCTGGACCAATCTTCTTCAGCAACTTCGAGCAGCTTTAACATGAACTTGCAGGCCTTGGATCTGTTAACCTCTTCAAGATTCAGTGGGAATTTTAACCAGCCTTCACATGATGATCTCGGCATTTGTAAAGAGAGTCTTCCATTTGGTTTTGAATTAGAGCAATCAAGCCGCCGTCCATCTTGTAGTCCTAGTAAGAAAGTGAGTACTGCATATCCTTCTTGTTCTTACTTTTCTCAAGTATCAATATTTATAATTAGTGTTGACTTAACCATGGTTTAGAGAAGAGCATCATCGGAACATCGCCAATGTAATTGTAATTTGCAATTTAGTGCTTGATTCAACTTCAAATTCATCTACGATCTATATATCATGATCTGCTTTAAGCTTTAATATTAAAAGATATATATGCAGTACAAATACATTACATATCTATGTTGACTTGCAGCCCAACAATAATATTTGGAAGAAATTTCTTCAGTGAGCATATGATAAATCTATTAATATCTCTCTATATATTGAAAGTTTCCTTTATTAAAAAGGTGTTAATCAAAGTTGTGTCTCGAAAAGAATAGCTTCTCTTTAAGGTGATATACTTTCAGCTTTAAACATGAATTTGTTAACCCCTTTATCAGAATATTTCAGTCTTTCTTATATCATCTTTTATACTTGCTTTTGATCGTTACTATTCAACTGATAATATGCTTTGTATTACTCTTTGCATTTCGAAGGTATCATCGGTATTCACTAATAATGAAACAACAGAGGCAAAGAGACGCAGTGGTAATATGATGGAGCCAAAGGCAACACAGTCTGCAGCTAAGAAGTCGAGATTGGATTCACGCGCTTCCTGCTCTCCTTTTAAGGTGCCAAATAATCTATCAATCAATCAGACTTACAATCATATCAAGTCATCTTGCGATATCTATTAGCCTATTACTAAAGGAAAAGATAAAGATTTTCTTTCTTTATGCCTTGCTGCTGTATTTTTTTTTTCCCTCTAATTACATGGTCTTTATGACTTTTTCTTTAACACAGGTTAGGAAAGAGAAATTAGGAGATAGAATTACAGCTCTTCAGCAATTGGTTGCACCCTTTGGCAAGGTAAATTATATAGAAAGTGGATTAAGGTAGTTATGACTTCAAATACATCCATCTTTTTACATGGTTATGTGACTATTATAGTCACCATTAAAGTAAGGAAAATAACAAATACCTTACTATGATTTTATTAAATAACAATTATCCCCTAATTTATATTTTATGACAAAAATTTTGATTATTATGATAAATATTCCCTATCAACTTAATTTTTTATTTTTTCTACGATGTAATAAGTATTATATCCCTAATTTTTATAAAAAATCAAAATATAATTAATAAATTTTTTATATTTTTTAAATTATAAATTTTATTAATTAAATTTTTTATATTTTATATAATTTTTAAAATTTTTATGTTTTATAAAAATTAAGAATTACATTGAAAAAAATTTAAGAGAATTAATTTGAATTTATACAATTTTTAAATTTTAAAGAATTTTATTATAAAATATAAAATATAAAAATAATTATCATTTCATTAAATTATGGTTTTATACTCCCATTAAAGTAAATAGTAGAGAGGTAAGTTAGCATCTTTAGTTGACTTTTTTGGCATGAAAATAAATTTGAAGTGGAAGCTATGAGAAACGTAACAAGAAAACTATGGTTTAATGATTCTGTTGCTAATCGCAAAATGACGTGTGTTTTTGCATGTGGTCCGGTGGAGAATATTTTCAGACAGACACTGCATCCGTACTAATGGAGGCTATTGGGTACATCAAATTCCTTCAAAACCAGGTCGAGGTACTCTCAATTTCTAAAATTCTCGGTGAAACAAAAATCTTTATAGGGCAGACAGACTATGGTGTATCCAGCTGTACCTAGCTACAAATATTTTAATTTTTCTGTCATAATTTTTATTTTTTATTACAATTTTTAATATTTATTTGCATTTTTATATGTTTTTTTATAAGCTGAGAATTATCATGAAAGAATTAAAAATTATAAAAAATAAAAAATACATACAACAAGTGTATACCATAGCATAACCTATATTATATTTTATTATATCACCTTTCTGACACCGGCATGTATGGTATATATGCTATATTAAATTTTACCTCAAATTGTAACTGTCAGTCAAATTAGAGTAGAAAACTCAACGTGCCTTTGCAAGTGAATCCTGCAACAGGCAGCAGCTAGGGCTTTAGTAGGGTAGATTCCACATTCCAGCATTTTTTAATTTAAATTATTAAAAAATTAATATTATAATTGTTTTATTTTCTTCTCTCGAATCTGATCGCCTACAGTTTGTCATGCATCACACTACTTCTATGTGCGCAGTTTGAGCAATCTTACCATGCATTGTGGGTGCGCTTAGTCTGAATTGAAAAAATCATTGATTTAGTCTTAAAAAATACATCAAATTTCCTGTAATTATTAATCTCATTGGAATTTATTTGCTGACTAGGACTAGTCGCAAATAATTGTAAGAAAAAATAAAATCAGTATACTATATGAAAGCTTAATTTTTCAGTACGTTTTTATTATTGATTAACTGTGTTCTCAGTTGATAATAACGGGTTAATTTAATTCTGAAGTCCTTAGATGCTAATTTTGTACTCGTTTTATAATGACTTTTAAACGTACAATAAATGCAGACATTAAGCGTGCCTTATATGAAGCCATCGCGGAACAAATCGTCTAGAACGATGCAAGGGGTAAGAAAGTATCTCCAAACTGCTGCTAATAATGGAGAATCATATACATGTGTATAAATATATATAGGGCCAAACTTTAATTCTATTTGTTGATAGGCTATGGGTGTCGGGTGACTGCTTGATCGAATTTAAAAAAGGTTTGTGGAACGCAAGATTAGAAATGGATAATCATAAATAATTAATGTCTTGGCTTTCACTACCTTTAAACATTCACTAGAAATCTAGAATGATTGAAAGATGTGGGAAGATGATGAGACTGGATAATTTTCCCGCATGAATGATTGGTTTTAAATCCTGTTTGTGTGCTGAGTTGTTGCAATATAATAGAAGAGATGCATGCATGTATTATATACATATCGGTTTAGTTCTGTTGCTATATATCCATGATCCATCCTAAAGCAAATTTAATTATGTTCTGTTATTAATTTAGGGTTCCGTGGTGAATGAGGATGGGGAAGAGCCGAAACGAGATCTGAGAAGCCGAGGTCTGTGTCTTGTTCCATTGTCATGCATGTCTTATGTAACCAACGAGGCAGAAGGGGGAGGTATTTGGCCAACGCCCAACTTTGGTGGAGGAACTTAGTTTCTGTGTTTTTAAACAAATATTTTTAAATCTTTGCAAAAACTGCCTAATTTTATGGGATGCTAGGAGAAGAAATTCTCTGATTTTAATGGAGCAAATTTGGTCATCTGGTGAAAAATGAATGGATTCCAGAATGGACCAAGTTTGATCCATTAGCGTTTAATTCATGTTCCTTCCTGAGTAATTTTAACGGAACTTGAGCTAATTCCTGGTGTTCATTTGCGTTATACTACGCTTATCTCCTGTTAATTTTTGTGTCTAGGATCTAAAAGCAGTAGTATTATATGATTTTGACATTGTACAGATTCCTGCTTTCTTGCTTCTCTTTCGTTTCTTTTCTAATTTCCTCGGCATGTTAATGGAAACCAAGCCAAAACCCATGTAATTATGAGTTGAAGAAACAGCCCATCAATCTCCTTATTTTACCAAGCACTACTGCAACCTGCAGTCCGGTGCACGTGATGCCAAACTTGAAACTTTTGGAGTCCCAATTTATCCATGTTTTAATTCTAATACACCCATAATTTTCTTCTATGTTATGAATTTTCAATCTTCAGATCATCTTCAAAAGGGAAAGAAAAGAAAATTTTGTTTTCTTTCCAAATACAAATTTAACCTGTCACGACGGACACTTTTCGCATTAACCTACTGTTTGTGGGTGCACCTGCACCCTTTTGCTTTCCGTCATAACTCAGATCCATGCATGATGCATCCATCTCTCTCAATGATATCTTAGACAAGAAATTGTATCCAATATCAGCGAACTATCAACGGATGATTAACAACTTCTATTTAATTAGCGAGTAAATTTAACCAGGAAAGCGAAAGAAGGAAAAGTTTATCCGTCAATGAATTATAATTGTTAGAAAATAATCTTAAAAAGCCCCTACCATAAATACGCATTGCTTCTGAGGAATATTTAAATCATACGTACTTTCGCTTTGTGCCCTTGTCTATCAATTGGATAGCAATGAAAGTTGTTGCTACTGTAATGGTTCTTCTTTGACTGTAAGGTGGCAGCCATGTTTTGGAACTTGCAATTGACATGTATGAAACATATCAATTATGATTACCGCCATATTGTCATGTTTGAATATGGATTGAATACAGAATCAACCATACGTCGTGAGTATATGTATGTTTTACCCCGTTGCTACGAGCCTACCACTGTATAAGGATTTATCCAAGAAATGTTATTTTCAGGAAAAAAGCACCAACTTGAGGAAGAGAATAATAATATTTTATATCTCTAGTTTCTCTCCTGATTAATTTGGTAAGTGAGATATTAAGTTTTTTATAAATTGTTTGTTACATCCTTTAATTATTTAACCAATTAATGTAATATCTTTTGAACACAAATTGGAAATTAAAATTTAGAAGTCATGGCTCCAATTTTAAACCTCAAACCCCTTCTGTTCAAGGTCCAGACTCCAGAGGTCCACTGCTAATTGCCCAAATAAACGTGACGTAAAATTTGTGAAAAAAGAAGGTCAGTGGGCTAGCTAAGGGGGATGCTGCCCATTTTCCATTTTGAGACCGTTTGGGCTAATCTTCTATTCTCACGCAGTCCAGCTCTTCCTATTATTCCAACTTCAGGCTCCAGTCCCGCCTCATTCTCCGTCTTTACAGAACGTTTATCAAGTTTTCTTCTCAGGCGTTGTCTCTTTCTTCTTAGCCGAAGCTGTGAAAATTTACATCCTCGATTGTTTTCAATCAGTTTAGGTACACTTTCACTTGCTTTGGTTCCTATTTTTTTTTTTAGGTTTTGGCATATTGGGTTTGCTTGGATTGGATTGTAATGTTATGACTGTTTTAGTTAATTGCTTTCTTCTTCATGCGTGTTCTTGCATCTGTTTGCATATTATTTTGATTACATTTTATTATCAGGTTTCTGTTTTTATATATTCTTTGAGCTTGTATCGTTTATCCAATTATCTTTAATTCCTTATTTTAAAATGGGATTGATGGGATGCAAAAGCTATGTTAGTTTGGAGGGTTTTAAGAGTCGGAACTTGGATGGTGAAAGAGCTCTCAAGAGGTATGCATACCTTCCATCTCTAATTCTGGTTTACTTTGATAAGACCAGCTTATATGTATGTATTTATTCATAATTAGATGTTTAAGAACTTTTCTATGAATTTGGATTTGTAGCACAAAATAAAAATAAAAAACGCAAGTAATCGTATTCTTTTCCTAATTTATTGTTATATTCAAATTGAGCAAAATGACTTGCACTAATCAGTTTCATTTCGGATGGTGCCTTCTTGATAGGTGGATATACATCTATACCTCGAACAGGATGTACCCTTCAATACTATAGACCTTTGGTTAGTAATATTTGTTTTCATTGTAAAACATGAACCTCCTTTTGGAACAATTTTCTGGTTGTGCATTTTGTTAGTGAGTGATTAAACAATGTCTGCTTCAGAGTTCATAATTTATGTTAAAATACTCAAACTTTAAACTGAGGAAATTAACCAATAACTTCTACCCTTGTGCTTTGAATATACAGTAGTGGAGTTTGC
This sequence comes from Trichilia hirta, assembly GCA_035221805.1. NCBI lineage: Eukaryota > Viridiplantae > Streptophyta > Magnoliopsida > Sapindales > Meliaceae > Trichilia > Trichilia hirta. The sequence goes on along the minus strand of JAWDEX010156674.1, from coordinate 4,412 downwards.
AGCAATTAAAATTCTAATAGTCTTCTCAAGTCATAAGAAAGAAAACAAAAACAATAGAATGTGGTGTAAAGTTATCTTAAACATGAAACAAAACTATATTTTTGGCTTCTGAATATTCTCTTTTTGATGTTCTTTTGAAGAATCATCAAGTAACATGTTTCATTAAGTAACATGTTCCAATGTCAGTTAGAAATAATTAATGATCATATGCCATTAATTTGAGAAGAAACTTGAAATAAGAAGATAGGCTTAATCTATTCTTTGACATCTACGCCAACAGGTGCAAACTGCAGATTGTATAACCTGGCTAGTCAGTACATCCAGTCATAGAATTTGTAGCATTTGCCTGTACCCAGCATCTAGTTATGGTTCCAAATGGTGAATTAGTAGATGAGTCGCAGGTGCAAATTGCAATGAATATACATAATGCTTTTGAGGATACAATTTTCTAATCTGATTAAATGACAGGCTAAAGGATGATTTGAAACATTTGTGCAAGAAATTAGCTTCTTCCTTTTGGAATTCTTTCTTGAGCTCTCCTTCTTTCTGTGGAAGAAGTTGTGTGGCTTTAGAATTCTCAACGAGCCTTATTTTGACTTGCCAATCTTATTTTTAATATGTAGTTGACTATTTTCTTTCTTTTTTATGAATAGTTTGAATTACAGTCAAAAAGTAGGGCATTCCAAGGTTTTGTATTTCAGAAGAGTCTTCAATTTTCTACCACAGCTGCAAACAGTGCGTGTGATGAAGGCAACGAACATAAAGACGCGTAAGCTATTTGATTTGAAATTGAGACATTGTCTTAATTGAAAACCTAAAAGAGGAAGTAACTTAAGACTTTTCCAGGGACATGTTTTTGGTGATTTTCAGTAGTTTTTTAATTTCGTTGCACTCTGTTTGACAAAATATCTTGCTTCAATGTCTATTGATTAAGTATATGAGTATGTCTGTAATCCAGTTTCTGATATGCAGTACATGCACTAGAATTAAGAAGAGATCTGTTCTTTATTAGAACTTGGCTTTTTCTTGACATCCTTTGAACATGGTTTGGAGGTGCCAACAATTAAAATCTTTGACATGCACTAAACACAAGAACTTGCTGGTCTAATCATGCTAGTTGCTGAAAAGATGTGTAGAATATGATAGTCACCTAAGGAAGCAGCTATCCTTTGGGGAAGGGGAAATAACAGTAACAGGAAAACTTATGTCTAACCATTTATGTGCATATATAGAAATAGATATAGACATATGTATAAACATCCTCTTTTGTCATTGTACTTCCAAGTGCTAAGAAATGAACATCCTACTATGTGACCATTGCTTTTTTCCTTCTAGGACAGAATGCTGAACATCTTCATCAGTGGCTTTATCTTACCTCTAGTTTGTATCTATATTTTAAATAATGTGGCTGTTTCTTCTTACTCAGAAGCTTATTATGCAGGATAAATGTGACATTTGTTGATAAGGATGGGGAGGAAAAGAACATTAAGGTCCCAGTTGGAATGTCTATGTTAGAAGCAGCACATGAAAATGATATAGAACTTGAAGGTAAGGATTGTGATGCTTTTATTGTCCTGTACTTTGCAACATTTCTCTTTTCGTCTTGATCAATGTTTTATTCTGAAGTAATTCTTTTATTTTTGAATGCCCTGTTTACTGTTATTTTTGTTTAAGTATCTGTTTTCTTAGAGTTCATGCTAGTAAGTATAGGATAATAGATTATTGTCTCTCATATATATCATCTTTATTTTGTGGCTCATCTATCTATCTCTATTTATTTTTCAAGGGTAATCTTGTTTTCATCCTTGTTTATGGATCTTAGGAATTCCAGAAACACTTGGATGAATTGTTCTGGATGCCATTATCTTTACAGTTTTACATCATGGTTGGAAACTGAGCTATCTGCTCTTGTTTTGTGTCAGGAGCATGTGAAGGCTCACTTGCCTGCTCAACATGTCATGTAATTGTGATGGTACACCACTGCCCATATATGTGTAGAGCAAATGTTCTTTTGAATTTTTTTATTGCAATTTCAAGAATATGTTGTTATTGACTGTAATTATTTAATCTTGTGGTAGGACACGGACTACTACAATAAATTAGAAGACCCAACTGATGAGGAAAATGACATGTTGGATCTGGCATTTGGGCTTACGGAGACGTGAGTTATTTGAGCATGAACCTACAACGAGAAGTTTTGTGACATTCAACTTAGACTGAATTTTCTTCTTTCTCATTTTCAGATCTCGTCTAGGATGTCAAATAGTAGCAAATCCTGAACTTGATGAAATTCGCTTGGCCATTCCTGCTGCCACGCGAAATTTTTCTGTAGATGGTTATGTAGTGAAAGAACACTAAATGTGACAGAACACAGCTGGAAAGTATTTGATAAGTGTAGAGGTTGCAGTCATCCAGTTTAGTAGCTCCTACATTGGTTCCAGATCTTGAGATTTCTTTATCCCGAGTCATTGTCTTGTATTATATTAGGCACTGAATAAGCAATATGTGGTATTACCATTACAGAAAACAATTCCAGGGAAAGGTCTTTGGCGTTATAAACACCAAATTCTTTGTTATATGCCAAATACTACATTGTATCATTTGCCTCTTTTAATTAAGCTTTCATTTTTCCTCTCTTTTTTTTTTCTATGTATATGTAAACAATGCATGATCTCGATTGGTGCCAATATACTACGTTCTTGTATGACACTTCCATAATTATGTTTTTCCTCTCTGTAAGTAAATTCAATGCTTTCAAAGTTTGATTGGTTCAGGATTGGATGTCTTAATCTTTACGAATAATGTTGGCTTGATTTGTAAACTACCATTATAATTTCATTTGCAGTCGAGTAATAAAGTGTAATATCCGTTGGAATGGAGTTGTAGGAATGGATAGAACTCGTGTTACTGGGAGTGCCCAACACATCTATGTTTTCAGTATGTTGATCAAGGTGGTTCAATTGTATCAATTCTTCTCATAACACTACAAAGTCATCGTTTGGAAAGCCTTTTGAATACAAATCCAAATGCGGTAATGTCAAGGGTGCGTTTGGCGCTTTCACTTCCTTTCGAAAGCAAAGTCTTCAAAAATAATTGAAAATGTTGACTGTAATAATAATTGGGTGCATCAAATTAAATAAATCACGGTGTTAAAGTTATGGTTAGATCGGTAGATTTGCAACTTTATTGCGAAATAAAATTAGAAAAAATAAAAATATTGATTAAAAATCGCCTGCCGACCGAGCTGTGGTATAATATATGTGTGTTTTTTCGGGCAGATTGGATTGGGCTAGAATCTACATCTAATTGTGCATCAAGATCCATAAAATGGAGGCCGCCTCCCAGTCATCGAAATGCAAAGATAAGGTAAAAACATTGCAAAAGCTTTCCGCATACAAGATTGTTCTGCTCAGATTCTCACCACCAAACATAGGGAGGTGCCTGAATGAAGATTACATAAACATTTGATCCCCTTTTTAATCAAAATTACATAAGAAGAAAAGTTTGTGATTGCTTGTTTTAATATGATGACAGAATTTTTGATTCGTGGAGTGCAGGGAAAGTAAAATATACACAGCATTAAACAAATACGCGAACCATTGAATAATATTAAAATCATGCGTACCTCGAATGGTGCGTTTTTAATTGGAGAGCATCAAAAATTGACCAATATTACAATGGGTTCATATTCGTTGCAAAACACGCAAGCATTTTAATTGAAAAAATACTAGAAGACGAGGCAAAGGTAATGTTCGGACAATCGCATACGCCGAGACAAGATGCCAGCTTTTAAAATACCAGATGGTGAGGCAAAGGCAAAGTTCGGACAATCACACGCGGCGACACAAGACACTAGCTATTTCATGGTTATTCATTATTTCTCTACCTTTTCTTAATATTATCGCACCAACACTAGCTATTTCGTAGTTATTCGTTATTTCCCTACTTTTTTATTATTATAAATATATACTTAAAGTTAAATATATTATTTTATAATTTAATATCTTTGATTTTAAAAATTAATAAATATATTCATAAAAAGTTAAAATTTTAACCAAAATTTAATATCATTAATAACGATGATAACAATTATATATATTAAAAATTTAATATATTAAGATAAAATAATATTAAATTTAAAAGTTTGTCAAAAATTAAACCAAAATTTATTTCGTAATTTAATTTATAAAATAATATATAAAATATGTATATTAAAACTTTAATGCGCATGTATATTAATAACATATTTATTGGAAAGATTAAAAATTTAATTGAAATTTATTATCACTAATAACAACAAGAATAGTTATAAGATAATGCTCAAATATTACATCATTTATAATAATAATAATAATAATAATAATAATAATAATAATAATAATAATAATAATAATAATAATAATAATAATAAT
>JAWDEX010156653.1:0-19982 GCA_035221805.1 Trichilia hirta | reverse complement strand
TTTGCACTTTTTGACGCTTCCTGTTTTCAAGTTTTATTCATAAACTTACCAACTCTCTTTATTTTTACTTTGATTGTTTTTTTTCACCCGTAGTAATTTATATATTCAGTAAGTCTTAAATATATGGTAATTATGGATAATTATTAATTTAAATCAATTTGTATATAAAAAAATTTATTTGTTAAATATTTTTAAATTAAGAAAATGTAACTTATTATCGTCGAAAGCATTAGGTGATTTGAATTAATATAAATAATTTTTTTTTTTTTTTAACTCTCCCTCCTATTCGTATTCAAAAGAGAAATGAGTGAGCCCAAAGTTGAGCGTGTGAAATATTAAAAAAAAAAAAATTTAACTTATCAAATTTATGCCTTTTTAATATTTTACATATTTTTACTTAAATAAAAAATTGAATTTATCCTTCACTTTAAATGAAAATTAGAGTGCAAAAATTATAAATTATTTTATTTTATTTTTATAAATATTCACAAACGTATCACAAAATAATATTCATTCCTTTTAATGTTTACTTTGATTTAATTAATATATTCTTTATTTATTCTTTATACTACTATAACTAATAAAATTTGGAATTTTTTCTTTCAAAAATTTCTCAAAGCCTCAAATTTTTTTTAAAAGGAGAGGCCTACTGCTTAGAATAAACATTTAGGATGGGCCAGGACTATGGGCCAAACCTTTATTATCCACAACCCAAATGTATTGTTTTTTGGAATGGGCTCGCAACATCCTCACCTCTATTTTTGTGTAATGGCACTCCCATCTAGCTAATAAAATCCCTAACAAATTTTAATATTACGTAGATTACTATAATATTATATAAGTTAACTTATACAATATTAAAAATAATCTTATTATAAATTCAAAAAGTATTTTTTCTCATTTTATTAAATTGCACAAATTTTAAACAAAGTTAAAATATTGATTGTTGGTTATATTTTATATTCTTTAAATATTTTATTATTTCTAAATATACATTAATAAATATAAAATTTAATATAGATATTAAATTTTCTTATCAAATATAGTGTTACTATATTTTTTTAATTTCTTGTAATTATACTCCACTTATTAAAATTTTTGATAATTAAAATTTTATCATTAGTGAAATAATTGAAAATAATAATATTAATTAAAACTATACCACATTGTTAAGTACCTTATATGAATTTTTTATATTAAAATATATTTCGTTGTATATATAATATCGATAAATTAAAAAAAATATATAATTAAGAATATTTAAGAAAAAAAATTTTACATTATTTTTAATTTATTAGAACATAAATTATATTAGTTTAATTTATGGTAACGTTAAATTTGTTCTTACATGAATTAATTTATAAAATATTATAATTTTTAATTTTTACGAGAATTTTTTAACTAAATGGTATGATATATATTAAAAAAAAAAAAAAAAAGTCAGTCCCCTTTTTTTGAAAGGATGGGTCACCTGGGTTGGACCGAGCCCATGGGCTAATTATAAAAACATAAAACCAAGACATAGTTCAACCATCCAATATCACTCACTTGTTTTGCTGGAAATTTTATTAATATTATTAAAAATATTAATATAAAAGTATATAAATTTTATTAAAATTATTTTTACCAAAATTCTTTTTTACTTTGAATTCCAATTATACCACCACCTTCGCAATCTCAAATAAAGCACAAGCACATTACAAACAAAACATAAGCTATCAATAGATGTTGGGTATCAAATTTAATGTAAATAAAAAAATAATGTAATATAAAAATGTTTATCCTTTACATCATCATTAACATATTTTAATTGTCCCATGTGGCTTTAGATTTCAAGACCTTGTGACATGCAGTGGGACTAGTGTAAGGACAATTACTAAATGAGTTGTGCACTTCATAAATTTATGCCCATAATTTAATAAATGTGACATATTATTTTTAGCCATGTGTCATAAGCTAAGAGAATTGATCATTAAAAGTTATTTATGATAGTGACAATTTAATTAATAAATTTTTTTATTTTATTTTATTTTTAATTTTGAAGAATCTGTCAGAGATATCCAGGTGGCAAAAAATTTTGTCATCTTACTATTTATTTTCAATAACTAATTATTTTTTTAATTAATTTATATTTAGGGGCAATGATTGTCATTATAATTTCGAAATAGAAGTATCCTTATCCACAGAGAGAATCATAGGTATAAAATTCGGATTAGATCAAAATATACTAAAATAAAAATTCAATATTTATTTTAAATAACTATTTTTTTTAAAACGCCAATCTCACTTTTAAATTCATGGGCGAGTTGCAAATTAAACTTTAAAAAAATTTATAACCTTTTGATCTGCACTATAATCAAACTTTTAAACTCTTGTTAAATAAATATTATTATATTTAATTGAACTTTGAAAAAAATATTATTATATATAATAAAAAATAAAAAATTATTGAAAATAATAATATTTTAAAAAATTAAAGAATTATTTTGTATATTTAATTAAACGTCCTTAAACGTTAGGAAGTCTTATCATTAATAATTTTTTTTTTTATCTTGAATACATTGATTATGTTATGTTCAAAGGACACTTGGCTAAGAAAGCAATATATTCCATTATGGGTATTGCATTATTGGTATTCAAACATGCCATGTGTTAAAATGATAGCAAAAGCAAAACCCAATTTGTGTATTTATTCTTACTTCTTGTCATGGTTACTCATGTAGAACACTTTTGTTTTGTTTTGTATGATGACACTAATCATGGTAGGTGGGAGAGCAACTCACAACCAAAACATTCCATTCCATAGAAATGTGCTAATTTGTATTGGAAAAGTCAGGCAATTGCATTAGAATTTTGGTGGAGGATTGATTACGATTTGAAGAAATTGTACGTTAATTGTTTGATTGATCGTTGAAGAATCAATGTGCACAGGGATGACCCCTCCCTTAAGCAGCCTAGTTTGATGGCTTGACAGTATTCTTTCTCAAGCTGACTAATCAAACTTCCAATAGGAGATAGAGAGTGAATTTAATAAAAAAATAAAATATGCATTTACTAATATTTACATTTACATATATATTAATTTAAGTTTTTGAATTAATGAATATTTAAGATAATATCAAATCAATTTAACCAAAAAGTTTTGTGTTTGATATTCTTCACATAATTTATATTCATCTCGACCCTATTTTTTATTGGACTTAGTCTAACTAATAAATTCGTTTAATATGGATGTTAAATTACGTTATAAATTTATTTGATATTGATTTTGCACTCTTATATATAACATATATTTATTTTAAATTGTTCATAAAAAAATTATATAAAATATTTATGTGAAACTCGTTTAGAATTAATTTCGTACTTTTAAGTGGGAAAATCACATAAAATAATTTGAAGTGCATTAAATTGTATCTACGATGCAATCAATCCAATTAATATAATTGATAAAGAGTTGTTAAGCAATTGATTATTGCAACCTAAATGATTGATATTAGAAAGTGTGATCTTGGTTGTGAAGGAAGTTTTGAGTTTGTATTATCACTCAAGATGAAGGTAGTTTTTGTTAAATAATCATGATAATGATATAATATTAAATTAAGAAAAATATTGGAACAATGTGATGCAAGCTTTGCAATATTATGTCACAATTATTATAGGATCAATAATTGACAGATGGAATTGACTAATAAGACATATAGTAATAAAACATAATTATTGACTAATAAAACATAATTTATATGATAATAAAACATAATTATTGTTTTGGCTGGGTTCAGCCCGTCTCTTTAGAGATGGAATTGACTAATAAGACCAAGTTACCTGTGATCACAATATTTTAATATAAAACATACACTTTGTGGGACAGAGGTAGCAGACAAAAAAGTTGAAAAAATTTTTACGTGTCTTTTGTTTATGACTCGAATATCACAAAAGATTAAGGTGATTGATTTATTTTTATTGTTCTGTCTTATCACATTATTGTTGGAACGAATTCAATCAATTTTTTAATTTATTTAAAAAAGTATAGAGTTTATAAAAAGTTGATGTTATTAAATTTTATTTTATCTTTTTAATATATAACAAAAAATAACATAATTTTAAATAAAGATTTACTTAGAGACCTATTATCAGATCTCCAAGACACAGCAACAGACAGCTTGTCGAATAGAAAAATTTCGAACTACCATATATTATCGAGTTAAAAATAAAATATGTAGCATGTATAAAAATTTAAAATATATATTGGGACATAATAAAAAATAATGCAAAAATATTAACTAATTAAAAGTGTAAAAAAATCAATTCAAGGCTTGATTATTATTTTAAATATAATTATCTTTTTTTATAAAACAATTAAAATTAAGAGAGATTTAGGTTTCACATGCAAGGAGAAAATAAGAGTAACCTAAGACTCCTTTGCATAATTTTAAAAACTCCTCTTTGACTATGCCATACACACAAAAAAAGGTGAGTGAACATTAAAAATTTATAGACACGATCGATATGGACATGTGACATAGCGGTATGTATGGAGTATGAATTTATACAGACATAATATAAACAGTAAAAAATAGTGAAAAATATGAGTTTTCTTATAATTTTGAGATTTTTTATGAGTTAAGATTTCTAAAATTTTAGGAAGTTAAAGGAATTGGTTTTATTATAAAAAGGAATTTGGAAAAAGTTCTAAAGAGAGAAAAATAATTGCAGGCTTTTGAGTCAAAATTTTTATAATTTTTTTTTAGAGATTAATAAAAATTGAATGTTGGTAATTTTATAAATATTTTTATTTTTTTAATTTTTAAAATTATTTGCACAAAAAATAAACAAATTTATATTTTTTGAGTGAGTAATATTTTTTATTATATTGAATTTTTTTAACCCTTTTATAATTTTTAAATTCAAACTCAAAAAATAAAATATTACTCCCTCAAAATATAGATTTTATTCATTTTTTTTGTATTTATTTAAATTTTATAAATTTTATTTTTACACAAAAATAAAATTATTGAGTAAATAGTATTTTTATTTTGTTAAATTTAAATTTAAATAAAAAAGTGTAGAGAAAAAAGACAAAAGATAGAAAAAGGACAAAAAAATAATTATTCAGTAAATAGTATTTTTATTTTGTTAAATTTAAATTTAGAAAAAGTGTAGAGAAAAAAGACAGAAGATACAAAAAGGACAAAAAAATAATCGTAGAAAAAAGTAAATTATAATAAGATAAAATAAAATTATTGAAAACAAAATTGAGGGCATTCGTATAAATTGATTGGAAAAATAAATTTTAGAATTGGGTGGTAAAAAAATAAATGGCTCCTAAGAAAGTTATTTTTTTAATTTTTTGATATATTTTTATAAAATAAAATTTATTTTATTTTTAAAAAATTTAACCTTTAGCAGGATATAATTATAAAATAGATTAAAACAGTTGTAATTATATAATCTGTTTTATATATATTTATATATTTTAATATATATATTTTCAAATATTCATAATATTATTCTATTAATTTTTTATTTTAATTGTAATTAAATACTCTTAAAATATAAATCTATATAATCAAATATTTTTTAAAAATCATGAAATTGATTTATAAAATTATGAATGTCAAATTATTATTATTTAAATAATTAATCGTATTATAAATAAATTTACATGTCAAAGACAATAAACTTAAATTGAATCCGATAATTAATTATGTCGTATTTAAATTATTTATTTAATAATTGATGATAATCAAACTCGAACCCATTGCTCTATAAATTTCTTGTCAGTTATAATGATTCTCCATGATTGGCACGTTAATTATTTGTCGGAATTACAAACTACCCTTGACTAAACTAGTGGTTAGTGATTCTAATTCTGATGATTCTGTAAGATTGACACGTTAATTACGAAATTACAAACCTACCCTTGAAAAAACTAGTGGTTCAGTGAATACAAAAAGCGAGTACCAAAATTATTTACGTACACGCGGCTTGTGATTCACAATTTTGTCCTCGTCCGAATTATTGCCCAGAGCATATCTAGAATGCAACGTTGTCGGACGTTACTCGAACGAATTCGGAATCATTAGGACCGTACTCTAAATCCAGTCAAATCACAGGCCAGTGACGAGACCTTTCCAGGTGTATAAATTCTATTGGCCTGTGACACACAGCCAGGTAATTAACATCATTCTAACAAAATTACGTTTGAAATTTGTTCTTTGAATTTTCACGATGACTTCTTTTTCCTTCTCACCTACTCTTTGCTTATTACGTTTTCTTGGACGCGTGTTTCTCGGAAAGAAAGAGATTTTCCCAAAATTTTCTCGCGAAAATTTACGATCAAATAAACTATTATCCTCTCACTCTTTTTATACTTACCTTAGGAAGACCTGAGCTTGAAATTTAGCTTCGATTAACAGAATACAAAAGCTGAAAAGCATCTCCTCTCGCCAAAACACTGTCGTTTTAGATCTTTTTAAATTCTGACTCATCGACATTGTAACTGTATCATGTACTTCTCATCACGCAAGAGAAGGCGTTGAATCGTTTTGCCGATGAAAGAAAGAAGCGTTCTTTCTGTCATTTAATCAAACAGTAGACCTTCTTCAATTTCAACTTCACCGTTTATTCCTTCAATACCGACGAAGTCGTCTCGTCCGTACGATTTCTCGGGAGTTTCGATTGTTGATTCCTTGAATTTCCGTTTCTATTGAAAATCAAAAGCTTAGCAGCGAGAAATTTAACCTAAAAAGGGAAATTTTGGTTAGCTAGTGAAAGCAAAGATGACGCTAGAGTCTATACCAGGGAGTTCTGGGTACTTAGACTTGTTCCCTGATAGGAGGATGTCGTATTTCGGAAATCCGTACGTTCTTGGATTAACTGTAATTGCTGGCATTGGCGGACTGCTCTTTGGATATGACACTGGTATTTTCTTTTTGATCCTGTTATCAATTTTTGTTTTCGTATTTCTGGTAAAGAGGTCAATAGTTGAACATCCATGTTTTGTAATCTCGGTCATCATTTCATGGTTCCGAGGAACTTGCGCACTCACGAGCTAAGATTTATCTTTCACTATATACTAAAGCAATATATTGGATGGAGTTTAACGTGTTTGCTACTTTTTGAACAGTGTTTGGATCTTTGGAAGGAAACTTGTTCATATATTATTTTAATTTTAACATTTTTTAGACAGGTTATGAGATTTGGTTTTTAAAATCAGATCAGCTCTTTCCTGGGTTTGAATTTCCATCTTATGGGCAGCTTAGGAGTATGTCCACTAATTATGTGGACTTATTCTTTTAATTTTGACATATTTTTTGCTTTCGATAAATAGCGAAAGATTTTTTTAGACACAGTTGGTTGATATAAATATGAAATAGTTCTAATTCTATGAAGATTTTTTTAGACACAGTTGGTTGATATAAATATGAAATAGTTCTAATTCTATGAAGAATTGAATCCTTTTTCCCCATCATCAGATCTGTCTAAATTGAGTGTACTATTTAGTGACTTGAGATTGTATCCTAATTTCTAAAATATTATTGCAAATAAATCATCCACTGAGTTTTAATTTATGGCCGTTGCTTTTTCATTTATCATTCAATATAGGTACTAAGGTATTATGAAATATTTTTCCTAAGGATAGAGGTAAGGGGAGTGCCGCTAGGAAAATTCTTATTCCTTTTTATAGCAAAGTTAGAGACTATTCATTAACCAAAAGCTATGGGAAGGTGAAACCAAGTCTATCAGGAGGAGTAGAGTAGGCGGGCTGCATAATTCTACTTTTGAGATTTCAAGATTTGAATGTTCTCTTTTGCTTTTCTTTGAATGATGATGAACTTTCCTTACTCGTGGACCGGACGGATCATTAACGAAATACAGTTCTTCTAGTTCATTTTGATTGTTGTTCTTGATCTTTCAATTTTTTTTAAATTGTTTTATGATGTGAAAATACTGTTGCAGGTGTGATATCGGGAGCGCTTTTGTATATAAAAGATGAGTTTGAGGTGGTGAATCAGAGTAGTTTCCTACAGGTAACAAGCTAGTAAAGTTTTATTTTCACTCTCTTTGGGATGCATGTGTGATATTATTTGGTTCCCAAATTGGGTGATGAAATTTGAGTAAGAAAGAAAACAACAGAGAAACTACCCATTCTTAGGGGCAGTGCTTATGATGTAGCAACAGGCGTTGGATGATGGTTGTGATGGCCCTCAGAATTTTGGTCCTCCTAGTGGTAGCGTAAGGAATCATTTCCTTGCATGTGTGGCTGGGCATGTATGACTGTAAGTGCAGTTTTGGGGGACTGTGTGTGGGGGTTGGCTTTTATTGTTTGGCACGAGATTACAATTTGAAGAATTTTCTGACAAGTTTTTTCCTTGTAACGTTAACTAACATTGTAAACTTATTTTAAATATACTGATTCTTTCAAGTCATCAGGAAACCATTGTGAGCATGGCATTGGTTGGTGCAATGATTGGAGCTGCATCAGGTGGCTGGATTAATGATGCTTATGGACGTAAGAAAGCAACTCTTCTTGCTGATGTTGTCTTTATTGCTGGAGCACTTATAATGGCTGCTGCTCCAGATGCATATGTTCTAATATTGGGACGGCTTTTAGTTGGACTGGGTGTTGGTATAGCATCAGTTACTGCTCCAGTATATATAGCTGAAGCATCTCCATCAGAAGTTAGGGGTGGACTAGTCAGTACAAATGTACTTATGATAACTGGTGGACAGTTTCTCTCCTACCTCATAAATCTTGCTTTTACAGAGGTCAGGTCTACCTTACTTTACTATCTTCTCTGTTTTCGTCAACTTGAATTTCTAGTGTAGAAACATAAAGATGTCTTGCATGAAATAGTATTTTGGTTATATAAATTAGCTGCTATTATTTTCTTGTTTGTTGAAAGTGCGCCTTTTCTTTCTTTTAAATTTAATACTTCTTCCCATAACCTTATTGTCGTATCCTCCCTTACCCATTTGATTCTCAATGATAACAAAGAGAGGTTCTTTTAATTGATCTAAAATACTATGTGAATCAAAGATGAATATTAAATATTATTTTCTGTTATAAAATATTAGTAGTAATAAGTTTCATTTTGAATCTTGCCAACTTGCATGTGGATATTTTCTTGCATGCTAGTCAATCAACGAAGCAGCTTGTGGGAGTTGAGTTAATCAAACTCAGCAATTGATTAGGAGATGAAGAGACTGTTTTACTTTCATTCTTGTAGATATTTGTGTTTAAAAAATCATGTTTCGAAAAGATGAAGTTATGTTTTCAGAAAAAGAGAAGGTTATAGTCGTCATCACATAGATTTAGATGGACATATTATATACTATTTAACTGAACAATAGAATTGTGAATGGTGTTTGGCATTTACTCCGTCAAAAAAATGATTGTGTGGTTCAAGAAGTAATCTTGGTTGGCTTTTCAAGTGATAGATGGCTAAGATGATTGCACTTCAATTTTATATGTTAGATCTTGCAGGAAAAATTGCTTGTAACCCACTCCTTATACATCTCAGCTGGTATGAAAGGTTTCTCCTCTGCAGTTTTGAAGAAGCACCACCAGGATGGGAGTTGGGGGTTGCATTTTTAAGAATTCCCACAGAGAAACATCACTAAAGGAATTTCTCGTGTTTTCTTCGATAAGTTAGTTGATAAAATCACTATGGCTGTTAATAGCATCAGATGTAATCTTTATTTTAGTATAGTTCTTATAGAATGGTTAATACTATATGCAGGCTTTTGATTTGTGAGAAAGCAAAAAGTGAAAAATGACTCCAAAATGAGTCTCGAAGCTTTCTTCAAGAAATATTTTCCCTAAGTTGCAGTTTGGTTCATTTTACTCCCTCATGAAGTACGAAAGCAAAAGAGAGTCCATTTGTTTTCTCAGAAGCAAAAAACAGGAATTTTATTTCTTTCAAAGAAACCATTTGCTTTTTGAATCCAAGGAGCAATGTCAACGGTTTTCAACCTTACTCTCTTGAGAGTGATTCTATTAACTTATCACTGAGATTTAAGAAATATATTAAAAGAGAACATATTTTTTTTTCCCTTCAACTTTTTAGTTTTAAAGTTTGACAAACTTAATTTTCCACTGTTTTGTCCTCTTCAGACCCTTTTTTGGTCCGTCTACCAATTACTTTTTGTAACCTTACCACTTATATATGGAAGACTGCTGCTGTCTGCCTATTGTGATCAAATTAACTAATTTCTTGAGAGAGTATGATGATGCCATTTGTCTGGCGCTGAGTGCCTCATATTGGGGTAATGGTATCCAAGGCTTTCACTTGAAGTTATTTGCTTATTTACTTGAATTATAGCTTGCTTGATTCTGTCTCCTATCTTTTTTATTATCTCACCACCCCCATATCTCAAGTTTTACTTTGCTGCAGTTCTCATGTTCCAGCCTTGGCAGCTTGTCTGTTTCTTGGCCACCATGGAAAATTTATTCTGTCCTGAGTCCTGACAAAGGTCTCACTTTGTTGGTCCTCTGTATAAATGACTCGATAATTAAAACTTATTGCATAAACTCATTAGTTGTTGAGGTTATTCTGAGAACAATAATATGTTAAATTTTATTACAGAATGTTTATATAGTTTGGTTTTGAGGGTGTAAATTGTTTTAGAATATGCTTGATGTATGCCAATTTGCTCTATTGATTTACTAGGAAGTGTACACATATACTTCAGAATACTAGAAGCTTTTGCTGTAGGACTTAAACCATTCCTCATTCTGTAAATATATTTTATGGAATTAGTGGGTAAATGTTTTAACCTAAAATGTAATGTTGGTAATTCTGAGATCTTTCATGGTCAAATAAAATCAAATCATGCAAAAGATTTGTTCCCCATCTATATTATCTTGTTGAAAAGTTTGGTTGGTTAGTTTAATTCTTAAGATGTAATGCTTCTATTAGAGAAGGCCCAGTCAGATGAGGTTTGGGGTTTGACAAAATTTTAGCCATCTAAGCATCTTCTGGGCCATCATAAGTCTTACATTCTCTGTTCTTAAGTTTCCATGTACTGTTTTGTATGGCTTTCTGACATGAATGGGTTGGACAGGTGCCAGGAACATGGAGGTGGATGCTTGGAGTATCAGCTGTACCAGCTATGATTCAATTTATCTTAATGCTTTTTATGCCAGAGTCTCCTCGATGGCTTTTTATGAAGGTACAATGGTCATCATGGGTGGACGTTTCAGCTATCAACTCTCATTTTAGGTACATTTTTATATTAATACTCTTAATGTGCAGGGCAATCAAGACGAAGCCATTTCTGTGCTTGCTAAAATTTATGACATTGCTCGGTTAGAAGATGAAATTGATCACCTTGCTGCTGCTGCTGAAAAAGAATCCCAGAGAAAGAATGCTGTCAGATACTTGGATGTGTTTAAAACAAAAGAAATCAGACTTGCATTCTTGGCCGGGGCTGGACTGCAGGTATCAATTGTCAATTAAGAATTTACTACAACAGCCTAATCTAAACAATGACATTGTATTTGCTAGAATGCACTGTTCTATTATCGTTGTTCAGCTGCTTACTCCAGTTGGCAGGTATTCATCGTTGGCATTTAACATTAAGATATATGTAGGCCTTTGCTTTTCTGTTTGGTAGAAATCTGTTGCAATTAGTCATTCATAGTCGTCATCTTCTTCAATGCAAGCCTTAGTATGAAACTCTGAAGTTCAAGTTTGTCATTCAGACCATTTCCATGCTTAGAAGGATTAACATGACACAGAAAATTACAATGAAAGCTACATATTGAATAGATATCTTTTGAGATGTTCCATTCTAAGAAAAATGTTGGTGGGGATTTTAATTTAACGCGTGTGATGCAAGTGAGGACTATGGTTTAGAGAGATTACCAATTTGATCAGTTCAAGTTTTGTATTTCCTTTTTCTGAAAGAAAAATAGTTTGTTATTTTGTAATTGGATACTAGAGTGCACATCTGGGTATATATTTGCTCCGAAGCACGTGGATTGATTTTCATTGTCATACATCCCATACAGCCAGTGCCACCTGTTTAACGCTTACTTTCCAAAGAATTATTTGTTCTCCATTTGATTTTATGTATTAAATTTTGGATGGTTGCCAAATAGAAATTTTAACAAAAAATACTATGATTCTATAGTGACTTGGAACTATGTGATATTGCAGGCTTTTCAACAGTTCACCGGTATCAATACAGTTATGTACTACAGCCCAACAATTGTGCAGATGGCTGGCTTTCAATCGAACCAGCTAGCACTTCTTCTCTCTCTTGCTGTTGCAGCGACAAATGCAGCTGGAACAATTGTTGGAATCTACTTTATTGATCATTTTGGAAGGAAAAAGTTGGCTCTCTCCAGCTTATCTGGTGTAATCGTATCCCTTATCATACTCTCTTGGTCATTTTTCGCTGGATCTTCTAGTTCTTTGGGTGGAATCTATGGTTGGATTGCAGTCATAGGGTTAGCCCTATATATTGCTTTCTTCTCACCAGGAATGGGACCTGTACCATGGACTGTGAACTCTGAAGTTTATCCTGAGCAATACCGGGGGATCTGTGGGGGCATGTCAGCTACCGTGAATTGGATCTCGAACTTGATCGTGGCCCAAACCTTTCTTACAGTTGCAGATGCTGTGGGTGTCGGAGGAACTTTCTTGATCCTTGCTGGCATTGCTGTACTTGCAGTGGTGTTTGTGGTTTTGTTTGTGCCGGAGACTAAAGGATTGACATTTCTCGAAGTGGAGCATATATGGAAAGAGAGGGCCTGGGGAAGCAGTTATAACACAGAAAGCTTCTTGGAGCATGGAAACAGTTCCTCTTAAGACGCCTCAATTACTCGCATAGTTTGCTAGAAATGGAACGTAGTCCCAATTTAAACGTTTTCTGAAGCAGTTTCTTCCCCATATTTTATATCATCAAAGCATTTGTTTATGGATTGTTGATGAAATTAAGACTTAAATAGTTAAATACCCAATCCACTGAAAACTATGGGATCCTTTTTCGTATTCCATGGTTAAGGAATGAAATTGGTGGAGGGATTTATTAGAGAAAAGTAGTTTTTTTTTTGTTCATATAATGAATTGAGTTTGTCTTGAGGATATGTCCCTCCTATATGAAGCAAGCAGTAGCTTGGTAATAAAGAATGTAGATTCGAGACTGGTGGATTGAAGAACTTAAAATTTGCATACAATGAATCAACGTATGAATTTGTATTGTCAACTCTTAAAATCCATCATGAAATGATAAATAAATAATTATAAAAAAAATAAATATCTTTTCTAATCATAACTTGTATAAATTTTGGATGCCAAGAAACCTTCATAAAAACTGACAATTTTTTTGTAATTATTATTTTATAAATTTGTTTTCGTTGTCGTTTAAATATTTTAATTTAAACTAATATGTTTGTACATTTACTTTTTATGTTGTTTTATTTTATATTAATTTGTATATTTGTTTGAGGTTTAAGTAAAATTTATATTATTTTTTAGTTATATTAGATAATTTAATAATTAATAAAATTTAGAATCATATTTTTTTTTTAGATTGGATGGGATTTGAATATTTTTTCATAAATTGAAATTGATCCTTTCATGATAAAATTCAAAATTAATTAGGTTATTTATTTGATGATAAGATTATTTAATATTTTTTTTTGTTATTTTAGAAAGAATAAACAAAATAAAGGTTCATAAAAACGTTAAAATTTTATTAAAAAAATATGGCAAGAAAAGGAATCAATTTAAGATTTTATATTTTAATTGCATGTGTTAATCAATTTCGTTAAAGAACTCATATTAAACAAAAAGAAGAGTTATGTTTTTATATTTTATTGTACCAAAGTTTTAAAAGTCTAGCTATATGCATAACTTACCTATAGATTTTTAGCCCAAATAATTCTCTTAATTAATCACTAACCTCTTTTGAATGATAATGAATCTATTTCATAAGCGGATTACTTAAACAATCTCTTATTTATTGGAATGTAATAAGAGTAACGAATGTAAGAAAATACATATATTTCTCCATAATATACAATGTTTTTACTATGGTATATTTGATAATTAACTCTCAATCTATTAACAAACACCAAAATCATATGTTAAGTTGTCAATTGTATAGATAAAAAACGTATAACATGCAAAGGAAGAATAATATTAATCAATTAAAATTGCAACAAATTAAGTAAACATTGTTCAATTACGTCAAATCTTAGATAAACAGACTTAGAACATGATTAATTTCAAATAAAATATCATTCTTGGATAATACATATGGAAATTAAAGTCAAAAGAGAGAAAAAAAAAAAAAACACTCAATAATTGCACCCAATGCACGATTCATCTACATCTTGCACAATTTTCTCTTTAATAGTCTTGTTTCTCTCTTAAAATCTTAGAATTCCTTGCATGATTTAAATATCTTCAAGAGCATTTTGAGAGTCCCTTTAATGACGGCTGATTGCCCAAAGCAAGAACCAACATGGGAAGGAGACAAAACAAGGTGCAAAAGTTGAATTTTTATTTTTAAAAATGGGGCGGGGAGCCGAGGATCCCATTCTCAGATGTGTGGGCGCCTATGCCTTCACACTAAGGATTCCGATCGTCTAAACAATTCTGTGGAGGCTTAGGCTTCTAGGTTCATAGTAGTTTCCTCTTCACTTTGATCACTTTAAAAGTTTTTTCACTGGTTCAGCCGAATTTTATCACAGTCTTTGATTTATTTTATCATCAAATTTGTTCAATCGAATTGGTTTATTTATTTGATTGAATTTTTTTAAATTTTTGACTTTTTTGTTTACAGAACTTTATTTAAACGTTTTTTTCAATTCGTTTATTTATAATATTTTTTATTATTAATATTATTTTTATAATTAATTATGTTTAATGCGAAATATATGTAATTACAATTTATTATATAAATATACAAGTAACATAATGCACTCAACTTATTTAAGAGCATTTTGTTTGAAATATGGTATAGTATTATTTATGTGAACAATCGCCAACCCTTTGATGGGAGAACATACACTTTCACTTATGGGTAATTAATAATAATCTTCCATCACCAAACCCAATTAATTAAAATAATTCTTTCAAATTACAATTTTTTTTTTAATTTTAATTAGTGATGTGTTAATTCCCATTATAGAAAATAGAGCAAATGGTACATTATATATTATAGATCCTTAATCAAACTGATGAAATTGACATGTCATGTGCTGAAAGGTACCATAAACCAACTCTCATCTACTAAATTGAATTAGCTAAACCAAATCTAACAATGTATTTATAAATATATTTAAATTAACGTGACATGAAAAAATATATTAATAAATGTATAAAACTAACATAATTAATAAAAATAAATAATGTAAACTATATAATAACTAAAACTATCATCCCATATCAACTTATACACAACACTTGTATATTTAATATTATTTTTTTTTAATATATCTTAATATCTTTACAAATTGTTAGTATTGTTCGTAACTAAACTTTTTTAATGAACTAGAAAAAGAGTAATGAAATTAATAATATAAAATAACACTAAAAAAAAATTACTGATATAAAATAAATAAAAAAAAGGCCATGGGATCGACATTGTCCGTCATCATCATCTTGATCTCGTGCTCAAAATAATAAGAAAAAAAGGTTAACTTTTCACTATTTCAACTTTTTAAAATAATTTAAACAAAATAAACAATATTTAATTTACGTGAACCGGTTCCATGATTGCCCGGAGATATCCGACAATAGAACTCTCTGGTCTCTACGTACGACTGAATAGAGTAATGTTCCTAAGTTACTCTATCCAGTATATCCTCTCTTAAATTTGCAAATTCAACTCAATCATAGCCGTTTATCATAGAACTTAAATTTTGATCATAGCCATTCATCATAGCTTAAATGGGGTAATATTATTGGCCAAGAATCTTTTATATGTTCCACGAAATGCTGATCAAATGGGAAGTAATTTATAATATGATCATAAAACGAGAGTATGATTTAGATGATGTATTCAGTTTTAATTAATAGAAATTTAAAACATTAAACTTGTAGCTTAAATAATAAAAATTTGAAATTAAAAATATTAAGCTCAAAAATTTTATAATAATGTTAAAATTAAGGGTATTGAATTACATAATTTTGTTATAATTTTTATTTAATTAGTTTATTTTTGTAAATTATTTAAAATATATAAATATGAACATAAATTGTTATTCCCTCAAAATAAATATGTGGGACCTACATTTTTTGTTTTGCCATTAATTAAGTTCAGCAAAATTGCTGAATCGTGTTTCCTCCGTCTGAATTGTTGAGCGATAATGACAAGCCACATGGGTGGTTCGCCTGTTATTGTCTTTAATAGAATTTCTGACTAATCAACGTGGATGAGCATGCATCACGATTGTCATGATGAGGATTGTATGCATTAATGCATGTGTATGGCTATGCATGATTGTCACGTGTACAAAATTTATTGGATCACCAAACATGTGAAATCTGAAATTGAAATTGGGCTGGCGTGTGGCTAAGATAAGCATAAGCGGTAAGCCATTGAACTTATTATAGCTGGAAAACGAATGGATAATTAATAAATATTTTATTTGTCATCCTTTGTCTATAATATTAATAATAACGAGAACAACAATAATAATAAAATTAGAATTATGTAGACTCTAGTAAAGATATTATATTATATTAAATAATAAAATAATAATAATAATAATATTATTATTATAAATAATTTTTTTATACAAACTAATACGATATAATAGTATTAATTATTATTTATGTATGCTTTTTGCCAACGCATAAAATAATTATGAAATTGAAGTTGTTTGACAATTGAATTGACAGGAGCCAAAACAAATTAGGCATTTGAATTGAGATTGTTCATATTGCTACAAGAAGAAATCCCTTATGTTTAAGGTAAGATTAAAAGAGATGATAATAAATTATTTTTGCTACAAGTTCAAGTATAATTAGACGAGTTAATTGCATATTTTATGAATGAGTTTAAAATTAAGAATTAATAAAAAAATTTCTATAAAAATAAAATTAATTTTAATAACATAAAAAATGTCGCTCATTAAATTATTTTTTCATAAAAATTTATATGCATATGTGATAGTTTTGAAATTTATTTTTATTTTTAACTAAGGTCGTTTTGTAATTGAAGTCTAAAATCTAAATTTAAATAATATGTTTATTTTTTATTTTTAAATATTCGAATATAAGTGTTAAATTATTTAATTTTACAAAATAAAAAATTTAAATAATAATATTTTAACATATTTACTCTTTCAAAATTATGTGATGATTGAAAAATATAAAAAAAATACTTATATTTTAGAAACTATTCTAAATAAATAAATTTATTATAATAATTTAATTATTAAATAAATAACAATTATAAAATTTTATTTTGAAGAAAAATTGTTATTAATTTATTTTTAATTTAAATTTTAGATAACATATGAAATAATTAAAATTTAAAATCATAAGACTAGATCTTAATTTAAATAAAATTATTTGCACAACAATTTTATAATAATATAACAAAAAATAATTAAATAAATACTTATATTAAAAATAAATCATAACTATAACTTAAATCCAATTACACGAGTTATTATAACTATAATTTAATTCAAATACGCAAGTCATAACTTCAATTTACTTTTAAATATGTATGGGTTATAATTTTAATTTAATTTTAAATATATAAGACTCTATTATAGTTAAATTAAAAAATAAATTAATATTATAAGAGTATTATCAAAAAAATAAAATTATTATCTTATTCAAACGTATTTTTGTTCAAATAATCCATAAGGTCAACTCGCGTTTCGCTTTCAGTTAAGTTGAACTTATCTCCAAAGTTGGGCTCTAATTTTATAATCAATTAATGTCTACATCACCTTCCTTCTCGTGCTGATTCATAAACTTATCCAAAGATGAAACCTCCCTTATCTTTTATTTTTTTAAATTTTAGTCAATTATCAATCAATCTAATTAAGCAATTTGATCAAATGATTAACTAATTATCATCTAATTTTTTGTCTTTATTTTTAATAGAATTTATAATGATCTTCGTCTCATTCAATTTTGATTATGTATAAGAGGTTGAGCCAATCAATTAAATATATATATACTGTAAAACGTCTTTTTTAAAATGCTTATTTTAATCATTTTATTTTAAAAAGATATTTTTATTATTTTTAAAAATACATATTTAGATATTATTATTAATTAAATAAAATTATATTAATATTTATTAGATATTTTAAAAATTTTTAGAAAAAATTGGTTAAGAAGCATTATTCGGATACTTAAATATTTAAGGTAATTTTTTTATTGATCAAAAAAATCAATTGACGATTCATTTATTTTTATTAAAAAAGGACAGAATAAGAATTTTATAAAAATAATTTTAAGTTAAATTTGAGATCATACGAAAGAGAATTAAAGGCGAGAACTTAAGAGTTAGAAAACGTAATAACATAAGAAGTATGGGCCATAAGGCAAGGGTTAATCGGCCCAAGTGCTCTCCATCAAATTGGTGTTGATCTTGACACTAGACTTAGTTTGGGGGGGATGTTCAATGCCTGTCAATTCGTCGGAAATGGAATCAAATGTCTCCCTGTAAAAGTAAACCAGGGTCGAATGCATATTTTTTTCTTTTAAAATGTCTTCTTTGCCCTTTCTAGCATTTTCTTTCTTTCTTTGTATTCAAGAATAATTTTTTCACTTTTTAGGCTCTTTATATATGTCACCCTAAGGAAAAAATGTTAATTTCTCTTATTTTCTACCTATTGGCCCCGATCTCTCCCATTTTTTACTATTTTTTTCTTTTTTCAATTTCTTCGATTTTTCATTGATTAAACTCTCTTTTTTTTTAACAAATTACTAGAGCATAACCCTCTCTATTTTGTGAAAGTTGTATTTTTAAAAATAGTTGAGCAATTAAAGGGGGAACAAGAGTTAGGGTTAGAAGCCAATTTGGAGTTTTCGAGGATTGACGACATCCAAAGCATTCTTAAGTTTAAACCAAGATTCTTGCAAGATCCTTAACTTTTTTAAGTATAAATTTATAGTTTAATCAAAATTTTATCTTAGTGTTTATTGTATACTTAGGGAATTTGAGCATGCAGATTTGAATTTAATAAATAGGGCATAAATTTGAGTACAAACACTAAAGTATTAAAAATCTCGTTGTAAATAACTATGTTTATTAATTTTTAAAGAAATTAGAAAGAAAATCTATATCTGATCCATAGAAAATATTTAAAATATTTTTAGATGTAAAACTAAAAAAAATATGAATTACTATATATATACGTATTTATTGTTATTATTTTTTTTTGTTACTTTATTTAAATTATTTGTCAATAGTTAGGTTACTTATATAGGTGTCACTGTTATTTTACCTTTTAGTATATAAATATATGTTATTATTATTTTTTTACTTGTAGAGTAACTATTATTTTATCTATTTTTTATTGTATAAATAAACATCATTATTTTTTATTTATAAAATTAAGTTTAGTTAAAAATAAAAAATATTAATTTATTAGATTTAAAATATTTATATTTTTTATGTGGTTAGTTTAAGAAAATATAAAAAGTTCTAAATAGTACTGATAATCTAGGTCAAGTTTTAACTGAGAGAAAGATTCGTTTAATTTATGAGAGAGGTAGCCTTGAGTTAATGGGATGTGTATTAATAGTAGCATATTTAAGGGGCAGTCAAGTACTAAATATTATTTCTATACTTTTAACTACAAAAAATCTCATTTAAAAAATAATTGATGAGCAGTTAAAGATATCTTTCATAGATGAATATATTATAAGAATGATTTATAATTTTGATGCTTTTATATGCCTCTCATAAAATTTGGGTACTTTAGAATAATTTTTTCAAGCTGCTTCTTAGGCTTAATTCACTAAAAATTCATTGATTTATTAAATATTAAT
>JAWDEX010156635.1:0-16501 GCA_035221805.1 Trichilia hirta | reverse complement strand
AATCTTAATTGCTCTTTGACTAGGTATTGAAAAAACAAACACTACCTAACTTTATCTAATAATTTTGTAACGAATCCTTGCTTTTCTAATAATTATTCTAAAGTCATAAATCAAATCATAATTTTATTTTAATTATGAGTAAAAATAACAATGAACAGGAAGGAATAGATAGACTCATTATTCTAGATTTGGAAGTCAAAAAATATTTTGAAATTTGAATGAAATTCCCCTTGCAACAATGTTAAATGATTAATCCTTGGCACAAAACAAAATCGATGAAGAGATGACCAGACCACCCATCGCCATCATAATATTCTATAGTGGGCTGAATCATTTATGCATATTGTGCATTTAATTTAATTGTATACTAAATTAAAATTTTTTTCATATATTTAATTTAATTATATAATGTAGGACAGGTTAAAATTTTCAATTAATGTTATTTTTCTTGTTTTTATAAGATTGCATTAATTAATTTTCTATTTGAGTGAGAATAATTTTGGGAGTATTATTTATTTAAGTTTATTAAGATTCTTATTAATTAATTTTTTTGTTTCGTTTTATTTGCTATTATTCGAATTTGAGTTTTATTTATCTCTTTTAGGTTGAACTAAGTGTGAGTCCATTCTAAATAGGTATGTAATCTCTATAGTTATTCAATCCAGTTTTCAATGAATCAATGAACATCTTGTGTTTATCTATTTCATATGAAAATATTTATCTACCTTTTACTAGTTGATTTAGCTCGCTCGTTAGAATATTTATCTAATTTTTACTCTTTTAGTCTTTAAAAGGGAAAGCGTTTAACTGATCTCAGCGAGATTAGCCCTGTTTTCACTATATTACTATGTCAATTGATATCAGAGTTTAAACACAAATTTTTTGGCTCTCTAAACCTCATAATATTGTGTTTTTGAGTCTTACCCAAAATGTCATCTAACTCGTAAATATTTATTTAATTTATAACCGTCGAATCTTTAAATACCAAGGTGTTTGAACGATGAATTTAACCCCGTTTCCACTATTCCTTCCATGATTACATTTTATATGTATGATAATACAATCCAATGAAAAGAATTAACCTTGAAAAATGTAAATTTATGAGAGAACGATATTCATGAGTTTGTATTCTTGTTTGTAAGGATATTCATGAGTTTATACTTTTATTTGTATTTATGTTTTTTAATCTATGTGAAATTCAAGAATATTGTAAGAGATGACCACGTTCCGCAATTACCTTTACAGGTAGCAACTCTTTTCAGGTCGCTCCATCCAGGACAATAGTCACAGAATTGCTACATTACACTTATCTCATCATGGCACGTCTGATCTCATTTTGTATATGGTGTCGGACGCTAATACCAAATAATATAAAAAGGATGTTTATAAACTTATATTTTCATTTATATTTATATTTTTAACTGCTAAAATTTGAGAATAGTAACAAGGTAGTCATAGCAAAATAATTGTAAATATTCCTTCGGTACATGGAATTGCAGGGTAGAGGAAGCGGCAAGAGTGGCGCTGAGCGTTTCGTTCTACCAACACCCGGCCTATTCCTTTATTATCTTCATTTCCCAATGCATTTTCCTGTAAACTCCCATAACTTTCTGCAAAACGCACACACAGACACGCAAAAATATATACATGAACCGTGCTGAAAATATAGAATAAGATCAATAAATAAATAGTTGACAGATTTATTGCAACAGCCGTCAACTTCCTTGCTAATGTGTCGTGCATGCATATCATGAATGACTTATATGTACTTGTAACACCAATTGGTCATCAATCAATCAGTGTAACTCAATTATTTTTTAGGTTCAACAATTAAACGAGTGCCAATTAATTTTTTACAAATTGATAGGATGAGTACATCTAAATTTTAATAATAATAAATTATTATTTTTATTAACAACAATTTTTAAGTTTACTTATACCAGCTAAGATTGTTTTATTCATTTTTCTAATAAAATGATAAACAAAACTATTGCTTTAAATTTAAAAAAACAAACAAACAAACTTAATTAGTGTTTTTAAAGAGAGAATTCATGTATATATAGTAAGAGATAAAAGAATCCATTTCTCTCGTATCACTTTCAAGGAGAAGTTCTTTAATTTATTTTTGTGAATAGATTGGAGGGTGACTCCAGTAAGTGAAATTTAGGTTAAAAAGAAAAAGAGGAGGTGAAGCAGCAGCCATTAGTGTTATCATGTTCATTGTAAAACCTGCAAAGGCACTCATTAATTTAACCATGATATTCTGTACTATTTTCTGCAGTGATATCACTTCTCCTCTCCTGGGGTGACACGTGGCCCCAGACTCCGACGATCAACTCGAGGAATTAATTGCGACCCTTCGTTTATGTTGGTGCGGCTACAAGGATTTGACAATGCATCACATTAATTGCAGAATTATTGTTCCATCCAAATTTTAGAAACCTTTCAATCCTGTCCTGTCCCTCTTTTATTGGTCTGAGAAAGTTCGAACACGATCAGCCATTAAGTCTGCTCTTGTTCCTGTCCGAAACTAAAGCAGTAGATTTCTCCACAGTTTATTCGCTTGAGTAACTTAATATGATAACGGACCTTTAGTCGGTTGGTCCTTTTTGACTTTTGCCATTTGCTAGAACCAATTGCTAAGTATGTTCATACCCGAAATTTTGACTCATCAACTCGACGACAAATTTATGTATGGGATTGTTTCGTGAAGAAGTCCGACGTGATGGAGACAGTGTTAAGCCAAATCTAGATGTTATTATAGCAAATAAACATAGGCGTCGGCAATTAGTGGCATCTACGTCATCATCAATTTGAATCCTCTAACAGTTAAATCAAAGTGCAACTCTAAATATTATGGTAACATTAATAAGATTATTATTTTTGAACCAAGAGTAAGATTTTTAAATTGATGGAACCGTACTCCTTTACCTTTGAATTTGTAGGCTTATTTAGGATGTCCTTCCTTGATATGAAAGAGTTTTGGGCATCCTTGCCGTTTTTTGTTTGAAGCTCATTATGAAACAATAGTTAGCTGTGAATCAAACGTGTATTCCTTCATTCCTACTACATATGATTAAAGGTCTTGGTTTGGCTTAGCCAACTTATTGCCAATCTATACCGGCCTATTTTTTAATGGACAAGATCAACCTCGTTAGTTTTAGACCATCTTATAACCTAGATCGTTTAGATTTTATTACAAGATGGTTTACTAAGAAATATAAGGACAATATACAGAGTTTGATCACTCCATTTTATAACATTGAAACAAAGATATGTGCCAATTGATATTCAATTTTTTTTTAAAATTTTTTAGTATAAAAATAACTGATAAGTATACAAATTAAGCTCTCAAACTCATTACAAACCCAACGAATATATGACATTTTCCTAGCAATGCATTTCACCTATATATTTAATCAATTCCATGGATCACATTTTGACAATTATTGTGAATTAGATAGGCAAGTACACACGTTTTCTACATCGGCATTGTCCCCCTTGGAATGGA
Source organism: Trichilia hirta (assembly GCA_035221805.1). NCBI lineage: Eukaryota > Viridiplantae > Streptophyta > Magnoliopsida > Sapindales > Meliaceae > Trichilia > Trichilia hirta. Next base: position 12,990 of record JAWDEX010156635.1, on the reverse strand, counting down.
ACTAATATGGCAATTTGCATGCATATTGCTTTGGCCTTTCACATACGCAACATGTTATATTCACATTAATTCTCTCAAATTTTATAAATAAACCTTTTAGCCCTTTCTTACACGTTAACGAAACCTCTCTTTCCTGGAATCATTCACGACCACCACTTAATATTCATTTTCCACCACACAAACAAAAGCAAAGTTTAATCTTCGAGTTTATATAATTCTTTAGTTGTGAGTCAAGGCAAGGGAGTGGAAATTAAGATGTTAAACTACTTTTAAAACTTGCAGTATTTTTAAAAATAAAATTAACTAAACACTTAATTAATTTTCTTTATAATTGTTTATTTATTGGGCACAAAAAAAAAAATGTTATTTCATAATCTATAGCAATCCTAAACTTTCCCAAATACAACAGAAAAACATCTCACCAATATAAGAGTCTATATTGCTAGAAAAAAAAAATGAATAAACTCATAAAAATATATTAATTACACAAAATCATTACCAAGAAAACTTAATAAAAATTGGCAAACATTCTAAACCTTTTTATTCATTAATTTCGTTTCATGCTATTGGTAGAGACTCAGAGATGTTCCATGAAATTCATGTATGCATGTGTTAATGTTTTGTTTGTTAGAAAAGCCTAAGTTTGAGGCTTTTGACCAGATCTCATTGGAAACAATAAAAGGAAAGGAACACGAAGGGATTAGGGTGTCTCTTTCTCTTTTTGGATAAATCAAGAGTATAAGAAAGTTTTGTTGACCGAATATAGCAAAGCGAATAGCACAATATTTTATACATTTATTAATAAAAAATTCTTTTCAAGCTAAGAAAATGCATGGATTCAAACCCCACCGAAAAAAAAAAGTGACATAGAAAATAAATTATGTGAAAATAAATGGATTCAAACCCCATAAAAAAAAAAAAAAAAAAAAAAAAAAAAAAAAAAAAAAAGGCAACGTTGAAAATAAATTATCTCATTAATTTAAGCTTTAAAGTTTAAACTACATTATGCATACACATCCAGGCATGGAACCAAAAGCTTTGCTTTCTTTATCATTATCGTAGTGTGTGAAGGGATAGGAATTCATATACTATTTTTTAAGATTTCTACCAATCGAAACTTACATTTAAGATTTTGTTAACTTTTACCTAAAAGATTACCGTGGGATGAAATAATAAAAAATAATATTATTTATTTGAAATTTTTTTATTTTAGAATGCATGTTAAATGAGGTGAAATTTTTTATTCTAAAATACATCTTAAATGAAATAACACGTGCATTCAATAAATAATAAATTTCTATAATTTTTAGAACTTTTTATTATATCCTTTTATTATTTAACAAATATATGTTACCTTATTTAAAATAAATTTAGGATAAGTAATATTACTCAACAATTAATTATTAAAATTTTGATATTTCTATTATATTACAAACTAAGTTATTAAATATAGTTTTTATAATATTATTTTTTAGTGACACTTATTTTTTCACAAATATTTAAGATATAGTATTTTTGTGGACATCAGTTATAATTTTAAAGTTATAATATTTGATATAATAAATGTTTTTTTAGTATAAAATGAAAAGAAAATTATTTTACACATTTAATTTTCAAATGACAAAATTAAAAGGAAATGCTATAAGTCTTCTATTTATGTCCTAAATCTAACATTCTAAATAATGTGATATTTATTGATAGAATGTACTATTTTATTAGTGGCAGTAATGATTGTTATCGTTCGGATGTTAAATTTAGAACAAAAATTTAAAATGTGTAACATCATTCTATATTAAAAGGTTTAAAATTTTCTATTCATCTTCCATTCTTGTTCTATTATTTTCTCTTTCACTGGTGTGTCTTTATTTTAATATATATATATATGTTAACTCAATGTCAAGTTGTTGTTTTTTTAATACAAATAATCAATTATATTATTAATTTATTTAAATTAATTCATGTTAAATATTATTTTGCAATAACAATGATAAATACTCGCTATAATTTTCTAAAATGACATTTACCCCTCATTGAAATGTTTGTGACAAAACTCTTCCTACTATTTTTTGAAATATTACTTATTCCTTATTAGAATATTTGTGATAAATATTTCCTATAATTTATAAAAGTGACAGAAATAGATTCACTAAAAGTGAAAATACATATTTTTATTATATAAATTCTTAATTGTTATCATATTAGTTCATAATTTTTATGATATAAAATTTTAAACTAAAATAATTAAAATTTTAAAAAATATATTTTAAATTTAATTTATAATTTGAATACCTTATTTTATAATACTTTATAATAAAAAAATTTATAAATTAATTTTTAAAAATTAAATTTAAAATATTTTTATTTTACATTCATAAAAATTTATAAATTTATTTTTATTTTATAATTTAAATTTATAAAATTTTATTTTATTTTAAAAAATTAAATCAAAATAATTAAATATTATATATAAATTATTAAATAATTATAATACTCTATACTATAAACAAATTAAAGGGTATTTATTATTAATATCCAAGAAAGAATAAGTGATATTTAAAAAAATTATAAGTAAATTTTGTCAAAAAATTTTTAATAAAAATATAAATATTATCTTTAAAAAATTATAGGTATCTATTATTGTCCCTTGTTTTGAATAACGAACGTGGGTCGGCGTCGGCGTACGCGCATGCATGCTTCACCGGATATATTTTCATTCCTTCGTGACTTTGCGATGGTGATGGTGATGGTGACTGTGTCTGCCTTGATTCAGCTGTTTCAAAAGCCTAGAAACAAGAGAAAAAGGAAGACAAAGATTTGTCTCATATTTCAATTTTCAAAAGCCTGTAATTTGGTTTAGATACCTTCCGTTAGAAGTAGTAATTTAAATTTTGGTGCCGAAAAAATGTTTAATTTTGGTTTCAAAGAGAATTCTCCTATTGTAACCTATCATAACTTATAAATTTGTATTTTACAAATAAAAAAATGCATTAATGACCTTTTTTTCTAATTTTTAATCACATGTTGCCATCTCTCTCTATTTTCAAAACTTCAACAATCCTCTGATGTTATAAATCTAATCCCACAAAATCTCTTGAGTGTTGAGTACTCTTTAGCAAAATTAAAGAAAAAAAAATCATTGACATAAAAAACTACCAAAATTTTTTTACCAAATCTCTATTTTCTTTTTTTTTGTCATTGGTTGTTCTCTTTTAAGAATATTTTCACATTATAAAATAAAATTTTTATAAAAAATAAAAGATATTATTTTAAATAGTGTCACGTCCCGTTCCTAGAATCTACACATGATAACTACCGCATAACTTTAAATTATACTTTATCAACTTAGAATGCCGATTGAATATATATAAAGCATATAAGTATCATTAGTTCTTTAAATCACTATATAATTAAAATAGTTTACAAATAGTGAATCAGTAAATAAAATGTTTCAAAATCACAATATTATACATAATAACTCAAAAAATAAACAGTTAAATACATGAAGATAAATATAAAATTCAAAATATTATTTATTTTTTAGTAGACTCCATACAGGGTATGAGTCAAGATACCTAACAAATAAAAATATACAACAATCTTAATCTACCACTATATCACCATCTTTCAACAATTGGTAATCTAAAAGGGGTGAAGTGGAAGGTGAGTATATTGAAGTACACTCGTTAGTGAGCCATTTTAATAAATAAAATAATAAAATAAAATATTGAGTTGTTAACTCATTTATTTTATGAAATCTCATTTTGTAATCATACATACTTTTAAACCATTTATTTATGAATCTCATATTTATTTATTAAATCATTACTTTCTTTAAAAAAAAATAAATCATCAAGCTACACATCATTCTTAGAGTCATACCTTGTTTGAGATACAGTTCAAGATTATCAGTGAGAATTCATTTTATGAAACTATTTTATTTATCAAAATATTTTATATATAAATTAAAAAAAAAGTCTTTTATTTTAAAATATTACCTAACTCATTAGTGTTGTTTATAAGAAGTTATATGGTGATAATGATAAGTGTCCTTACATTAACTTGTTAAATTTATAATAGCACTGAATCTATTACCTTTTTTGTATGTAGTCTTTCATTGGACTATGCACAAGGTATCTGATCCATCGCTCTTCTTTTACATAGTTTCTTACTGGACTGTTTATAGGGTAATTGATCATAAGATACTTGGTCTATCTCTTTTTCCTTATGCAACCATTAATAAGTCTATCCATAAGGTACTTGTGTAAGATTTTATGGTTTAAACATGCATCAATTTTCATTTTAATGCTTATATCAAATATATATCATCATATATGCATATATGTAATACTTTGCAATCTTATTACCTCTTTCAAGCTTTTAATTTGATGAAACTAAGTTAGAATATTATTTAACCTCTTCAATCTACACCTTCTTGAATCCTTGAAAGTTTGAAGAAACTCTTTTCTCTATGAAAATTTTGAAAAGGAAAGCTTTTTCTTCTTTTTCTTTATTTAAAGCATAAAAATAACCATTTGTTTTCTTCTTCTTTTCTTGGCTGTAGGAGACAACAATTAGGAGAAAAAATTGATTATTTTCTATGCTTTTTAATTGATAATTATCCATTAACAATGATCAATAATAATTGATACAAATGGGCCAATCATATTCATCCACATTTAACTTATTAAATGCATTAATATCAAATTAGGTAATATTTTATTTAATTAATTAACATTATAGTAATTAATTTAAATTAATTAATATGATTAATGATAATAATTACCATTTTGCCCATGAATAGTTATAAAATAACAATTAAGGATATGTAATTTACTTTAAATTTCATATATACGCTTAATTTAAATTAATTAATAATTAATTAATTTAATAATTTTTAAAATTAATAATAATTACTAATTAGTACTTAAAGAATTATCAAAATGACAATCATGTATATATAATTTACTTTAAATTATATATTTATATAAATATCTAAATTTATTGACTACTTACATAATTATGAATACATACATATATATAACAATTATATATATAAATATGTATATTTTTTGTCCTATTAAATTATTTTCAAAGGTGCTAGCCTTCTATAAATAATTTTCTCTCTGTCCCATATAACTTTCAATGATTTAAGAATATTAGTGTGATTATGAAGGTTCATAATGAATTAGCCGTGAGTTATCCGAATAATTCAAAACTCAACAACTATAGTTAGCATCTAACAATGCGTTATAGTTTCTAATTCACAATAAAGTAATTCTTCATCAAATCTTGCTCGGATTATACGTATTGTATGGTAAAATTTTTTTATTGTCCAATCTTAATCAAATTAGGGTTCATAGAATGTCAAAATCTTAAATTTTATATTTTAAAAATTATCGATTAATATGTCCTGAACTTACCCTCATAAACTCTTTATGTGGCATTTATACTGCTATGATTAAAAACTTAATTTTAGACATTTATCGACATTCATTTAAAAACTCAAACCTGGATAGAGTCAGTGAAAATACTCAATCTTATCGAATAAGCCAACAAATTATATTTTAACCATCATTCGAATTTTTTATATGAATAACACATAACCAAAACGGACTTATCATACAAGACATGATTAGTCTTGTACTTATACACCACATGAACTATGCATATTTATATAAAATTCGACTCTAATATCTTAGGTCAAAGGATCATATCGCACACTGATACAATCTTTTGATAAATTATTGACTATATGCATACAATGTGATTTATCAATTTTTGGTCATATTTAATAAATAATTCTTTAATTATAAATTCATACTTATGCTCTTGTGACATGACTTTCATCATCACCCTCACTAATATCATCTCATGATATACATAAGCAGCATGCATATTATGTGATAATGATGTCTAATCTATATTACTTATATAGGAAATAAATTTGATAATTTTATTTAACTATTAAATAAATTATCTGGATAATTCACATACATACTTTATTATATAGCATAATTTAATAAAAAAATAATATACATACATGAATAAAGAACTATTTTTTTATTTATTAAGTAAATATTACAATATTTATAATCCTTGAAGCCAACAACACGAATGACTTCTAAGGTATACACCAACAACTTGATCATATCATTTGTCTATTGCAATAAACATACTGGTCCATTGACCATAATCATAAATAACAGGCCTATTAGCCATATCACCAATCAAACTGTATAAAATCATCATGAAATTTAATATCATAAATAATTTGAAACTAATCATTAAAATTTAATTCAACATTGATCAAATACCAACATTAAGGTACAATAAAATTTAACATGTATCAATATTAAACTTGGCCTTATAGCCACCTACATAAATCAAAATAGAATATAAATACATGCCATTCACTTTTACTCAGAACAATGATAGTAAGAAAATTGTTTTCTAATGTATAAAATAAATAAGTCTTATAAAATATTTTATAAAAAGTAAAATAAGTAAAGGTTTACTCACTGAATAGAGAGGGCAAACACTTTCTTCTTAACCCTCGTACCTTAAAGTTTTGTCGCTCAAGTTCTTTAAGATTAAACTATACATATATCAATAAACCTATCAATTTTAAATGTCAAATAGAAGTTAATACGATTTATGTGCTCAAAATACTAAAATTTTCTAACTGAATCTAATTTATTAAGATCATACCCATTTTTGGTAGTTTATCTGATTTTCAGCAAATAAAATTCTATGGCTATTCTTATATCATCACAATCATCTCTAGAGTATATCAACAAATAAACTTAACTATCTAACTTATTTATTCTTAGATGAACGGTACTCGTACACAGTAATTTTTTATTTGATTTTTATAAAAACTTTCATTTAAGCTATTTTAGCTCTTATTTCAATATTATCAAGCTAAATTTTTTAAATTTTTACTCAATTTATCGAAATAAAGCCTAATTTTTAGAATTTTTTAAACATACAATAAACTCTAGGCTTTTAATTTAATTGTATTATAAATTAATACTTAAAACATATTAGAAAACTTATTTTAAAGTTACTTAGAACTTGAGAAAGCAATTTCTTCACTGATTTCAAAAAATCCCAATTGGATATCAACCTTAGCTTTTGTTTTCTACTTAATTACTCAATTATTTTCATAAATACAATGAGGGGAAGGTAAAAAGGTAATACCCTTATGATCTAGTGCAAAAATTGAAGGATTAATCATTAAAAATTAGAGAAATTTCAAAAAAAAAAAAAAGAAAGCACAGAAAATAGGGGAGAAAATATAGAGATGGAAAAGCAATGAGAGGAATAAGAGTTTGAGAGGTTTTGGGGGTATATATAATAGATTATGATAGGTCTAAAATGCCCTTAAAGTAGTGGAAAAAGAAAATTTGGAATCAAGGGCAAAATTATCATTTTATCAAAAGTTTGTGAATGTTTGGTGCCATTGGTGTCAAATATTCCAACAAACCAAATTCAGCACCATGTCTAGCCAAAAAAAATAGAGAACATTATAGCAAGATTAACAAAGGTTATAATAAATCATCTTGGATGTAAATAAAATATCATGTATTTTTATTCATATTGTTACAATAAATACTTTTAATATTTATTCCTATTGTTAATATTTAATTACTCATATATTTCTTGTATAGTAAAGACTTTAGATTTGAATTTGAAGCTTTTAAGTTGGATTTTGTATTTTAGAGGATAGAAATTTGAAATTTTCGGTATCTTAAACTTATATGGCCTTAAAATATGCATAAATAAAGGTTTTTGGACATTAGATATGACCTTAATTGGGTTTAATCAATTGAGTATGTTGTAAAGCTCAAAAAGAGCTTTTTATTGGTATATTGTGTGTCCTGTAATTCTTCTTAAATCAAAAGTTACGATCTCAAAAAGTGAAATTGTATTATGGTTAAGGATGTGTCGATATATTAAAAAGAAAGTATCGATACTTGTATTAAGGTATCGATACTTTTGAGCAGGGTATTGGTACCCTTATTAAAATGTATCGATACTTTTGCTTGGAGTATAAAATCCTTACGACCTAGACGTAAGTGTCAATACTAAAGGTAAAAGTATTAACACTTTAAAGGAGCGTATCGATATCTTAAAAAAAGGGTATCAACTGTTGGCCCACCCCCACTCCCAACGCTTGACCTTGGGCTCAGAGCTTAATGACCCAACCGAGGAGTGTAGATAAGTTCTCAACTCATGCCTGACCTTTCTTTCTCTCGAACTCTCGAACTCTTTCTTGGTGAACGAGGAAAGTAGCCACCTGAGCTAGTCCAGATGGTTATTCTACGATTCAAATTTGAAAAGTTCAAGGGTTCAAATTGGGGAGGGAAAGAGGGCTAGCCAATAAATTGACGGATTCACCTCTGATCAAATAGTTGGGGGGGTGATTCTAACATCAACACCCTTAAGTTATAATATAGAAAGTATCGATACCCTATTATGAAGATATCAATACCTTGATAGAAATTTAGCAACTTATGTATAAAAGTATCGATTTCTTAAAAGGAAGATATTGATACCCTCAAAGAAACCTAAAACGTATTGATACTTTTAAATAAGGTATTAATACTTTCTCATAAAAAAGATGATTTGCAACTTGAGAGTATATAGTAATGACTAGAATTTTTGAGAGGCAATGTTATTTCATCCTCAATTATTTACATACTCTAAGTTTCTAGATTCTTCTTCATTCTTCTTCTTCTTCTCCTTCATGTCTTTCTCTCCCTCTTTTTTTCTCTTTGGAATCCCAAAACCCATCTCACCAATCCTTTAATTTTTTTCTAATTTCTTGCCTAAAACAACTTTCATTCATCACTACAAGCTTGCTATATTAATTATTGGTGCAAAATTATATTTGATCTTTGTTGAAAGAAAAGCTAGGGTTTAGGGCAAAATTATAAGTTTTCATCATCGATAAAGAAATCAACTTTCTTGAACCCCAGTTAACTTCTAGGTGAGAATTTTAATGCGTTATAAGCATTAATTAATGGATTAGCTAACTTTAAAACTTAGAACTTATTGTTTACATGAAAAAATTCTAAGCATTAGAGCTTGAATTCAAAAATTGAGTTAGAATGCAATGTTTACATATTGAATTAGACAATAATGAGGTAATTTAAAGTTACACTCTAGAAAAAATTGAAGCGTATCCGAAAAACTTACCTTATGCAGTAAATTAAAAAAAATTATGCATGGTTATCACATATAGATTTTATTATTTTTAATTTAGAATATAGAAAATGATTGAAATTCTGATTTGTTTATCTTAGGCTTAGAGAATTCAAGTGGTTAGGCTCCAAGGTGCAAGGACTAAAAGGAGTTTATACTCTCTAATTTGTGAGTGAATTTATTATTTTTCTTTTATTTTTATTAAATTATTATAAAGACTTAAATATATTTTATATGTTAGGGCAGTAAAATTATTTTTAAATAATTTAAGATATCTTAAGAAGTGATGGATATATTACTGTGATAGAGATCGATTAGAGATCTCACTTGTCTGTGGTTTATACATATATATTTGTGATTTTATTATTTTATAGTATTTTTGATTTACTCATAATAATCTTATCATATTATTGATGATTTGTATATATGTGTATGGCCAAAAGGTAACTTTAATAATATTTATGTTTTGATGTCATGATAAAATTTTTAATGATATGCATACGTACGATTTTGGATATTGAATTTAATAATTGATTTAATTTATGTTATTAAAACTGATGAGGTTATGGTCATAAGGGTTTAAATTATAGCTGCAAAGTTAAGTAGCATAGAGACAAACTGAGATAGTGGCTATTTTAGGTGAGTGGTGCATCAAAAGAACTAGTATAAAGGAGATGATGACTCTATTTGTGATAGAATGGCTTGTTAAAAAAAATATAAAAGATAATCATGTATAAATTCACATATTACTTTAAGCCAATGTCAATAGTTGGCACAATTTTTATAAAATGATCACATGTTTACTATACACATATCTACATAAAGGTTATTCATAATAACATCGTCCATTTTGTTTACATAAGTGAAAACTCATTGATAGCTTGGGTTTACTTTTGGAAAGAGTAAACACCTAGAAAGAAAGTTTATCCAATGATTTCTGATACAAGCTACGGTTTTTACTAAAATAAATTGATTTTATTCAACTTTTAGAGGTTTTCTTAAATTGTTTAGTTATAAATATTTTTCTATGTTTATATATGTATTATATTTATTCACAGAGTATACTCCTATATACTCATCTCTTCTCATACTTTAGTTTCAGGTATTTATGAATATAGTAGAGAATGAGCTAGATGGACTGATCATTTCTCAAATAATTAGATATAGCAAGTATAATTTTTGTTCTCTTCTCATATATTTTATAAACTTCATTAGATGTTGTCTAGTGATTTTGATTTTTTGTATTTAATATTTTTAAAATATTATTTGATTTTAAGCTAATTTTGTAATATTTAATAAAGTTAGATATTTATTATTTAAATTTCTATTTGAGTTTATTTTAAATATTTTATTATTTAAAAATAATGGTATTTAGAGCTTTGCAGACTCTCGTATCACAATTCTAGTCCCAGAGTCAGTAATATGAGAATATGTAGTAGTTGTCATGTATGAGACCTAATTCAAGATGTGACATTATATGTATAGTTGTTAAAATTTCTTAACTTTATATATGTGTGTGTGTGTGTGTGTGTATTATTTGATCTTTTATTATTCTAAAAAGTGCTAGCCTTTACGAATAATTTTTTTTTTCCTAAATAACTTCTTAATGTATATAGTTATTAGTGCGACCATGAAAATTTATTGTTGGTTAGTCATAAGTCATCTATGAACATTGCAAAACTTAATGATCATGATTAGTATCTAACAATATACTATAATTTATAAACCACAATAAAAAAATTCTTTAACAAACCTTACTTAAATTGTACATACTATATAGGTTATATCTTTCTGTTATCAAATCCTAATCAAGTGAAGGTCCATGGGATCTCAAAATTCTAAACTTGATATTTTAACGAATCATCAATTAATATATCTTGAACGCACACACACACACACACACACAAACTCTTCATGTGGCTTTTATTAAATTCTAGCCAAAGACTTAATTTCAGATAATTATTAACACTCGTTAAAAACTTGAATTAGGATAGAGTTAATGGGTACTTTTAATCCTATCGAATGAGTTAACAAATCCCATGTTAATTATCATTCAAACTCCTATATGAATAATATATAATCAAAATGACTTTATCATACAAAGTATAATTAGCCTTGTAGTTATAAACTATATAAACTATACATATCGATACAATATCAGATTTTGATGTCTCAAGTTAAAAGATTACTTTGTATACTAGTATAATTTACTGATAAATTATTAACTATATGCATATCGTGTAATTTATTGTTGTTTGATCATATTTAAAAAATAGTTCTCTAATTATTAATTTATACTAATATTTCTTATAACATGACTATTCATGAGTACATAAAAATATATAGGTATTAAGGTCTAAATTCATTATTTATATTTTAAAGTATGGTTAATTCTCTCAATTTATACATATTTTTAGTCTTTGTTATAAAATTTACTTTGTTTGTAATTTTTATTTATTTTTAGTTTTGATATAACAAAAGTAAAAATATCGTAACTTTTCAATCAAAAGATGTATTAAGACAATTTTTGAACCTATAGAAAGCTGACTTAATGCACTAAAAATTTTATGTTTAGACAAACTATCAATTTGGACTCTAAGCTGCATTTCTCAAGTCATAATGTAAGCCCACTTAGTGTTTTAGTCTAGCCTAATCTTACTTTAGTATTTTGCCCATAACTTTTGATAAAAATTTTGAATTTACCTTACATAAGTGGTAGCAGAAAGTTAAGTCAATTATCTACAAATGTAATAGAAAATATTTCTTCTCTTACGTGAATTTACTTTTTATTTTATTTGAGAAAAGCCATCCTTTTTGCAACAAAGTCTTTATCATTTGATCCAATAGTGCCATTATATGATTATTTTTTAATTTTTCATATATAGAAATAGAAATAGATAGACTAGAAATGACATCTCCTATGTCAATTGCTCATGTTTGATATCAAATTTTAATAATTGGACTTTAAGGTTATCCATAATATTTTTGTAGCGGATAAAATTATTGGACTTCATTTGTTAAAATTTTTAATTTTATTTATCAAAATTGCAACTATCTGCTTTGACATTTAGCTCTCATTTTTGTCTATAAATAAAAGTCCTTTTGTATTCTATAAAGACATCACAATAAGTTAATATTATAATCTTTTTTATAAAAAAATACACTCTCTCTTTGTATAATATCATTCTAAGTTACTAGTTAATGTTAGGAGGTTAATACTAAGAATGTATAATATTTTTTTAGATCCCAATTTTGCTTTTAATATTTAAGTTCTTTTTATTTCTTGCATATTCATGTTTTAAAAATATTTTTGAACATTTAAACTTTTTGATTCTTTGTAAGCATTTGGTACATTGAATACTTAAAAATACATTCTTTGATTCATTGTAGACTTATGTCACAAAGAATACTTTAAATCATTAATACGTTTTAAACACTTTTTTTAAATAATTTTATCAATTAATTTAAAGATATAGTTTTAATTAAATATTAATTTAAAAAAAAATTATTTTAGTGCATAAAATTATTTTCATCTTTCTATTGAAATAACTCTTTAATTAATTTCAATTAATTTAAAATAAAGGATTTAGTTTATTATCTATCATTCTAAAATATTAACTTTTAAAACCTTAATGTTTTTAATTTACTATTAATCTTTACTTGATAATTTTTTTAAAATATATGCATCATTTATTTTACCTTTACTTTAAATTTTTGCTATTAAAAACTTGCTATTGCACTTATCTTGGATATAAATTAATTGGATTCTTGAAAAAAACACTC
>JAWDEX010156578.1:0-20016 GCA_035221805.1 Trichilia hirta | reverse complement strand
ATCAGATGGGCTCACTCTAGCAAAAAATTTAAATCGATCTAGGAAGAATTATTTTAGATATTCGCTGTCGAACCCAAGTAATAACTTCTATATCTTTAATGTTCGAGAATAAAAAAAATCTAGAATTACGTCGATATTGATTATATTTACTCACACGAACAAGGCAGACATGTACTATCCCTACGATAATGCTCTAATAATAACAATAAAGGTAGGGAAAAAAAGTCAACAAGATCCTTATTGATATAGAAAGCTCGACCGACATCATCTTTAAGGACACCCTGGACTCATTGGGCATCGAAGACATGAGGCTAGGAAATTCAAAATCTATTTTGCATAGTTTTGGAGAATTTTGTGTCATACCACTGGGTGTGATGTCTTTGTCGGTGACTATGAGGGACAAGCCCCATCAAAAGACCACCATAATCGAATTCTAGGTGGTGAATCTGGGAATGTCATATTCTATTATCCTGGGCCAATCATTTCTCTGAATCACTAAAGTAGTAGAAAGTATCTATTACCTAAAACTTAAATTCTGGGTCGGCAATAAAATTAGCATAGTGCAAGAAAGCTAGAGGAAAGCGCGATTGTGTTTTACAACCTCTTCTGGGCTTGTTTATTGCCTTCTCAAGCGATAATGAGATCAGAGGAAGGACCAAGTCTGGGATGATAGTTTAAGACATAAGACGACAAATCAACAAGAGAAGAACAAAGTCCAGTCTTACGATGATTCAATTATTGAGTTCGCAGAGAAATTGAGAAAGATAGTCATGGACAAGTCTAACCATCAGAGAACGATTTAAATTGGCACCTATCTAAGTCGCAATAAGGCCCAATTAATAAAAGAGTACTTTCGTCAGAATAAAGATATATTTGCATATAGCCACGATACTATGCCAAAACAAGCCTAAAAGTCATCACATACAAGTTGGGAGCACAACCCTCAGTAAAATTTGTAAAGCAATAAATAAACAATGTTTAACCAAAAAGGAAGGGGCCATCTATGACGAAGTAGACAAACTTTTAAAGGCAGGATTCATTAGGAAAGTCCATTATCTTGACTAAATAGCTAATATAGTCATGGTAAATAAGGCAAGTGGGAAATAAAGGATGTGTGTTGACTTTACCAACCTGGATAGAGCATGTCCAAATAACAGCTTTTCTCTGCCAAGGTTTAACTAGCTAGTGGACCCTATAACTAGACACCAGCTTTTAAGCCTTATGGATGCTTTCTCTGGATATAACCAAATAACCATGCATCCTCCTGATAAAGAAAAAAGTTCTTTTATCATCGATTAGAGATTATACTGTTATCGGATAATGCCATTTAGGTTAAAAAATGTCGGAGTAACTTTTCAATGGTTAGTTAATTGGGTATTCAAGCCTCTCATAGGTTCGTATATGAAAGTTTATGTAGACGACATGATTACCAAGTCAAAAGAAAGGCATGACCACATCAGACATCCTAAAGAAATTTTTACCATACTAAGAAAATACAACATGAAGCTGACCTAAAAAAGTATGCTTTTGACGTCAGCTCAGAAAATTTTTTGGGATTCATCGTAAGTGAGCGTGGTATAAAGGCCAATCTCCAGAAAGTAAGGGCGATCCTGAAGTTGAAGTCCCCTTCTACAGTAAAAGAGATGAAGAGTCTAATTAAAAAAATTGTTGCCCTTCACTAATTTATCTCAAGAGTAACCGACAAGTGCCTAAAATTCTTTCAGTTCATCAAGAAGAAAAAAATAGCAGAATGGATGCTAGAATGTGTGGTCAGCTTTCGAGAGTTAAAACAATATCTTATCATAGTTTCTATGCTGATAAGCCTGAGACCAGAAAAATACTATTCTTATATCTAGTCGTGAGTGACTATGCAGTCAATGCCGCCTTAACAAAGAATGATGCAAACAAGGTATAAAAATTGAGCTATTATATAAGTAAATCATTTTTTGACGCAGAAAATAGGTACTCGGAGCAAAAAAAACTAGCATTGGCCTTCTTTACCATAACTAAAAAGCTTTATTTGT
The DNA here is from genome assembly GCA_035221805.1 of Trichilia hirta. NCBI lineage: Eukaryota > Viridiplantae > Streptophyta > Magnoliopsida > Sapindales > Meliaceae > Trichilia > Trichilia hirta. The sequence goes on along the minus strand of JAWDEX010156578.1, from coordinate 17,992 downwards.
ACTTTCAAGCATACCCTATTATCATCTTTACTAACCAACCCCTCAGAAAAATATTGAACCGACTCGATCTTTCAGAAAAGTTGGTCAAATAGAGCATTGAACTAAGTGCATTCGATATAAGATTCAAGTTATGAAAGGCCATCAAATGACAAATTTTGGCTGACTTTATCTTCGAATACGCTGTCTCAGAATCTTTGCTAGTTAGACTATCCCATGACACTGGAGAGGGAGAAGAGCAATTGTCCTACCCGTCTAGGCCTTAAAAAGTTTTTATTGACGGGGCCTTGAATGCTCAGGGTTATAAAGCAAGAATTATACTTAAAAGCTCTAAAGACGAGAAAGTCGTAAGTGCTCTATAGTTCAAGTTTCCCGCTACCAATAATAAAGCTGAGTATAAAGCTTTTTTTACTGGACTACAAATAGCTCTTCTACTTAGTGCTAATGATATTGAAATAAAAGAAAATTCACAGCTTGTAATGCAATAAGTAAATGATCAATTTCACGCAACCAAGGTGAACATACAGTTTTATCTTACATTTACTCACGAACAAATGAAAAAATTTTGCCAAGTAAAAGTTGAGCAAATTTTTAGAGCTGATAATACCTGAGCCGATGCTTTCTCTCGATTGTCATCCATATTTTATAAGAAGGCTCCCAAGATCATACTGATAGTCATCTTAGCCAAAAAGAGAACAGAGAAAAATGTTTGCCCCAGACAGCTGCTCACCGTGCAAGACATTTCTTCCTAGATGATTCCCATAAAATTATACCTGAAAGAAGCAAAGATGCTAGAGAATGAGAAACAGGCTTGTTAGATCAAGAACCAGGCAGTTCGATATGCCATTATTGAAGGCATGCTTTACCGACATGGCTATAGTTTGCACTACGTGAGATGTATGGGTGAGGACGAGACAGAGTTGGTCCTACAAAAAGTTCATGAAAGTTCCTGTCCTCCTTAGAAACACAGTTAAAACGACAAAAAAATGTCGAAAATGTCAATTACATGACGCTACCATTGACCAGCCGTCGGAGAGGCTTACTACTCTGACGAGCCCCTGGCCATTTGCGTAGTAAGGGCTTGTTTGATTGGCCTATTGCCTACCGGACAAGCTCAGATAAAATTCACCATAGTCGCCATGGACTACTTCACCAAGTGAATAAAGGCTGAACCTTTGACTATAATAACCGAAAGAAAGACTACTGTATTTGTAAAAAATTGTCTAATTTATTATTTTGGCATTTCTCGGATCATAATAACAGATAACAAAAAGTAGTTTGGCAACGCCAGTTTTTAAAATTTTTGCGAAGAGCTAAACATCAATTTACGATTCGCCTCTCCTAATCATCTCAAGGCCAATGGACAAGTTGAAGCTGTAAACAAGTTAATCAAACAGCTATTAGAGAAAAAATTAGGGGACCACAAAGAGAATTGGGTAAACGAACTTGCAGCAAGTGTTGTGGGCCCTTAAGACAACCCCAAAAATAGCAACGGAACAAACTCTGTTTAACCTCACCTATAATGCTGAGATTGTTATCCCAATAAAAATAAGGACTCCAAACTTCCAAGTCAGATATTTCGATGAGGATCACAATGAACAATTGATATGACTTGAGTTGGATATGCTAGAAGAATAGCGAGATCTTGCCGCAATAACAATTTCTACCTACCAAAGAAGGAAAGCTCGGTATTATAATAATAAAGTTCGACCTCGAAAATTTTGTATCAGTGATTTGGTAGTTAAATGAATTAATGCTGGTAATCATTTTTTTGAGAATGACGCATTAGGGCCGAACTGGAAAAGACCGTATCAAATTATAAAGGTAAGACAACCTGGGGTCTACAAGCTGCAATACACAAACGGGTGAAATATCAAAAAACCATGGAATGCCGAGTTATTAAAACTGTATTACCCTTTTCAATTGTGTTTTATCCAAATAAAATCAGTGACCCCATAATTACTGCTAGAGCACTTGGTTAGATCTGCATCTACATTAATTGTTTTATTATATATATATGCCACGATTATAAAGTTGAGAATGATAATTCCTACTAACAAAGTTATTTCTACGACACTACTTGAGTCATTCGATTTCAATAATCGCTCTACTGTGATAATAAAGTTACTACATCTCTTACTTTAATAATCGATTATTTAGGACAACTTTGATCGACTCGAAATCGGTAATTATTATCTACTTATAATTCTATAATGATCGACTCAGAATTGGTAATTATTATCTACTTATAACTTTACTGTGATCGACTCGGAATCAATAATTTTTGTCTACTTACGATTTTTCGATTAACTCAGGATCAACAATTTGTATCTAAAGTTCTACTTCAATTGACTCGAGATTAATAATTTATATCTACTTAAGTTTTACTTCGATCGACTTAAGATCGATAATTTTTATCTACTTACGATTCTACTTTGTTCAAATCGAGATAAAAAATTATTATCTACTTGTTCTATATTACATCAACTTAAATGAGATCGATAGTTTTATCTATACTATTTTATCTTTACGGCAAAAATAGAATCTCAAAAATTACAAAATGGCCCCTTTGGGTCTCTACTATATCGCTTCGGTGGAATTGTACTCCGCATAATTTCTGTCACGGTCATCATTACTTCAACAAGAGTAAAGAAATTTCACCCCAAATCTTTTATTTTATCGACACGGAATGACATAGCTACATAGTACGTTATTTACTAATTCATCACCATTATAAGCTATATACCTCACTTGCAAAATAAATCAAGGTAAGATATCGCTGAGAATCTTTTCTTTGTATTGAATAAAATAATATTTGCAGTCATATGAACAATATGTATATGTAGTTCTACCAATATTCAAAAGGTAAAGACATTTATACACAAAAAAGAAAGGAAAAATCTATGCTACTGTGACTGCGGGTTTCTTATGGCCTCTTATTTGCACTGGATGGCTTGGCCATTGTCTTGATGTCGACATTAGAATATGGGGATCTAAGGGAGGAGTTTGCCACTCAAGTTCGATAGGGATAGTACCTGAAGCAAAAAGCAGGACAAGAGAAATTTTGGCCTGCTCTTGATGCTGTGGTTCATTTTTCACGGCAACAATAGTCTAGTGGTGGCCCGACCCCTACCTGAGGAGCTGCTTCATCAAAGGGCCTTTTGATACCCAACTTCGTGAAAAGTCAATCAAAGTTCACCTCAGGCATATGTTTCTTCACCAATACACTAACATTTCTGAGCCCAAATAATACACCCTCCTTATATTAATCTCAGGCTCAATCATTAGTAGAGCGTAGATCCACTTGTGCTTTTGAATAATGATCTCTGACTTCAGTAACTCCTGACCCCGAGAATGCACTTCTGCTTCTAACCTCTCTATTTTCTCTCGGAGGCCCCTGATGGTGTTATCTCTACTGTGAAGAAAGTCGATGAAGGTGTTGTTTATCCTTTGCAGCAATTTTAAGTCGCTCTTCAGCTACAAAACCTCTCAGTTAGAATTTTTCATCTTAGATTCTGCAATTACTACCCTTTTCTCCAAATCGTTCCTGATTTTTGCCTAGCCTTGGTGATCCCTCTCTAGTTTCTTATTCAAACTAAGGATCTCTTTATTCAGTTGCTCATTCTCTTGACCTTGGGTAGTCGCATCTTGGATATGCAACTCTATATGCTTCTATTATCGGGCGAGCATGTGAGGGATTTGTAAAAAGAACTATTAACGTATGAGAAATTTTGAAAAAAAAAAGACGAGTTAAGAGTAAGGTTTATCATTATCGAGAAGTCGCACACGTAGTTGATTGCCACCTCATGAAAAAGTACACCTACCTCCTCATCGATGACTCTATTTATCAGGAGGACGGTTGTATTAATGAATGGGAGGAAATGGGCCGCCACCAGTCTCTTGTCTTTAAAAAAATCAGAGTGCTCTAGCTTCGATATAGGAGCACGAAAAAGAGCAAAGCAATGAGAGATTACTAATATCGGTACCTTAGGCGAAGAAATTGGGATGCATTGGCTAGACCCCGATGCATCGATAGAGCTGGACCTTATGGCACTAGCAGCTACGATAGCGCTACTTAATAGCTTATGCTGTTCTTTCTTGGATTTGGGTCTCTTTCTAATTAGTTAGAGAGGGTTATTGCTGCTGTCAGATGTCTCATGAGGCGGAGCTAGGGCTTTACTTTTGTCTTTTACGAAAGCTTTTGAAGCTTTCTATCAACATTGAAAAAGGGGTGGCTGTATCTAACTTCACCAGACCCCCTTATCATCTCTTTTTGTGGTCGCCAAATGCTCTGAAATAGAAGGACATTGATATCTCCCAGCTGCAAAATAAAATAAAAAAGGCTTAGTTCCTCTTATAAGGACATTGATGCATTTGCGATGTCCTACTCTTCGTTTTTATCCGATTAAGGGCAACATGCGAGATATAGGAGGAGACCAAACTCGACTCTATTAAAAAGGCCTCTGACTAAATTTTTTTTTATCAGCAACAATATCCCCGAACGAAGTCATTCTTTCTTTTGACTCTTGACTCAGGACGAGGCTACCTGACCATGCGGTAGTCGACCCGAACTTGGTTGGGATCTCCCCTCTCGCGATAAGGTCCCATTCGTCCTTGACAAAAAACTATTTATCCTTTCAGTACTTGTTACTAGAAGAATTCTCTCTCATCGAATTGAGAGTTTTTGACCTAGTTTACAGATAGTACCAGCTAAGACTAGACCCTGAATTTTTTTTTAGTGTGTACATATAGGCCACCTCGAGAATGCCTAAGGGCTTGCCAAAATATTCTTGCTATAGTATATATAGGTCAGTTAAGATTCTTTAACTGTTGGGAATGAGTTGATACAAAGAAATTTGAAAATATGTGAGCACGCTCATAAAGAACGGCTGAAGCTGCAGCCTTACTCCGAACAAGAATAACTTCTCGTTGAAAGTAATTTTATTAGAAAGGGGTCGACTCGGCACTTCACCCATACGCAGAGCTTGTATGGTTATCAGGTTATCCATCTTGAAACTCTCCTAATATACATCGAGGTTTTGTGTGACGACTATAGAAGAGAACCAATCAGCCTCAAATTTGATCCTTATTTTTAGAGCGAGTACTGAATCAATAATGGACCCCTCTTTGCTCGAGCTCATAGGCAAATCTGAAGTTGGATCAATCTCGATAATTTTTTGAGGTGACTGATCTAGGGACCCAACTAGACAGCTCTCACCACTAGCACTCATCTCCTATATGCATATAATATGGCGTCAGAACATAAACGGCACGAAGAACTAATATATTCCAAGGTCAATGAATAATGTAGGCCTCGCGATTTTCTTCTCCTTGCCTATCCTCCCGCCCTAACTACACGCTAGTTAGTGAGAACCCCAGACCTAAGGCTTTCCAGCAGAAGCCAACACCACAATCTCCCCCCATGCAAATGAGAAACCTGCCACGACACTACCACAAAGAAATGTATAATAAAAAAAGACAAGAAAATAATATACTGATTAACCAGATGATGAAACAGTAGCACGAGATGCTTCGTTGCTAATAGACACAAGCAGTGCAAAAGTATAAGGCTCTGAGAAATTGCGAGAATGATTTGGATCTGTCAAGAATGCAAAAATAAAAAATAAAAGGCAAATTAGAGTTATTTATATTCACTCAGTCGATAACCAAGCGATGTGATGTATACGGATGGTCGCTCTATGAGCAGTTAAGAATGAGCCACGTCGTATGGGTCTCAAAATGGTACTTTAAAGCATCTCATTATTTCGAAAGCAGCCACCAATCTATTTACATGTGGTTATATCACGAGTTACGAGAAGACATCGTATTTCAGTAAAGTTCTTTCAGAGAACAGCAGATAAAAATCAAAGCATCTGTATTTAATAGAGACTATTAGCTGCTCGAAGCAGCAAACTGCCCATGACAGAAAATCAAATCGCCTTAGTAAAACAGAACTATTCAAATTTCTGCCTTGCTTCACGACAGCAAAAATTTGGAAGGCTTATGTTAATGATTTTACTAATTCTGTATTTCTCGATCCCAGTTTTTGTTAAGCGACGACTTGTCCTGGCTCTAGTTGCCTTGATATTCTAACTGTCACCTTGATTAACAAGACGATCCAATTTCGACATTTCAAAAACGAAATATTCAGATGGGATAAGTAGGTATATTTTTTAAGGAACAGTTTGAGCGTCCATCATATTAAGAGGCGCTATGTCCTGTAAACTGCAAGCATTTATTGCACCACCCTAGTCCATCATAGAGGAGTAGTGAAAGAACTTGTCAGATGACCATACCTTACCCTGTCTAATCAAGCTCCCATTTTTCGATATTCGCTCGTATAAAGGCCTTATAAATAATAAAATTATTACATAAAAAGAAAATTTTGGGATTTTTTTCAACTTTATGAGAGAAAGAGAGAGTTCAACTAGCAAAGATCAGCCCTCTCTCATAAATATATTTTGAACCCAGCATCTCAAATCAATAAATTACTCAAATACTCTTAATTCGTTTTTCTTTTTAACATGACTTTAGATAATCTACTGATTTGAACGTCAGAATTTATTTGTCGATAATTTGACTTTATTTTTAACTCGTTTTTTTTTTATTTAAAGTAATCTCTCAAGAGTTTTTGTTTAGAGCTGAGAACTACTTTGCACGATTTTTAAATCAATAATAATAGAAAAGTTTGTGTGATACACTAAATTTTTTATTTAAAAAAAATTTAAGTATTAATATTTAATATAAATATAAAATAATCAAACCTAGCTCAGACGAGAGCTCAATTTTAACTCAGTTGATTCTCTTACTTTCAGCTTTCCTCGAATTATAAAACGGCCGTTTAATTCTTCGCTATTTGAGTGGTAAAAATTTTGAAATATAAAACAACCGGGAATTGTAGCTAAAAAATTGTTGACATTGGAGGGGTAAAAAGGTAAAAGCAGAATGACTTCGTCCCTCTTACCATATTTACCCTCGAAACATGTCTGACCACAATTTATGATGGATGGAAACCAAAATTCCCAAACTTCTGTTTGACTGAACACAGTCCCCGAATCTTTCTTTACAGTCGAAGCATTGAGAGGAAGCTTCTAGCAATCGTTTGGCTTTCCAACGAGGGGAAGCGCTGCGAAAAAGCTAGAATCGCCATAGACAGCTGAAAAAAAAGGTGTGATTGATATACTGGTGATTTTCAGTGGCGTTTGAACGCGACGATGCTTGAAAATGGAAGGACGGAACTTTCTGATGCTGTTTATGGTGTTGATTGACGGCTGCAGTTGCTGAATCCACAGTGGACAGTGGCGACTGTAGCGTTAGGAATTTGTCTTCTTTTTTTTTCAGGTATTTTTAGGGATTGATAAGAAATGGGTTATGTATAGAAGTTATGGATTAGGATGAAAAACTTATGTTTTTGTCATTAATTGAAGCTTTTGTCTCTGTTGTAGATGTGCATAAAGGATTCTACAACTTGAAATAAGATTTTCATTTCTTTTTCTTTTTCCTTGGTTACTGGGAACTGTTGCTAGAAAATGAGGAATTTGATTAAAAAAAGATATTTTTTATTTGGTGATAGAATGCATAAATTCTCCTTGGGCTTGATTTTTAACATGATGTTTTCGCATCCACTCTTTTCTGTATATGGTTTTGAAATTTTCATTTTTCATCGAATGGAAGATACAGAACGAAGCAAGTATATGGCAGAGAAAGTAGTGACAACCGAAACTAACTGACATTTTGAAGGAGGTGAGAATATGGTAACTGCATGCATGAAAGGAATATTCTTCAAGCATCATGCTTATGAAATTCGGGATCGAAAGAGTATTCGTCACAAGTTAAAATTACACGCGAATATCTATCACAAATGTTGAGCTATGAAAGTAGGCTAGAAAAGCAAACTGCTAGCTCAAATATCCACCTTCAATCAAAAATCACTACTCAGTCTGCTCAGGATGGACATTTTCAGAAGAAAAATTGGAACTCAAGTGAAAGGACCAACTAATCTATATACAGAGGTGGAAACATTTCTATACAGCATCAAGGAGGCTTCAGAACTGCAATGAACAATCAAAATTTCCAAGGAAGAGGCAGAGGCAGAGGTCAAAAGGCTAATAAACCAACCTGTCAACTATGCAACAAAATAGGACATGTTGTTGCCAATAGCTGGTATAGGTTTGACAAGGGGTTTCAGCCACCAACATTTGAAAAATCAGAAAAAGGAGTTTATGCGGCCACAAGAAGTAGCACTTCAGATCAGTTCTGGTACCTGGATACTGAAGCCATAAATCACATAATCAATAATCTCAGCAACATGAATCTTGCAGTAGAATACCCAAGAGATGATCAACTCTCGGTAATAGCAATATATTAAAAATTACTCACATTGGTAACATAGCTCTTAACTTGCATAGCACACCAAATAATACTTCCTTGCATCTCAAATATGTATTTTTTGTTCCTAAAATAACAAGAAATCTTCTAAGCATTTCTCAGTTGATCAATGACAACAATGTTCTTCTAATTTTAGTTGATAACCTGTGCCTAATCAAAGAAAGCTTGCAGGCAGAATTCTGAAGCAAGGAACAGCTGAAAGGGAACTCTGTAAGCTGCAAATCTCTTCATGTGATCAGTTTGCTTATCTACCAATTGTCACTGAGTCAAGTTTAATTTGTGCTAAAGAGTTAATATTATCCGAGTATAGTTTAAATTCTGTTGAGTAAGTACAAGGAAAATTAAGAGTTCGAAGTGACTTGAGTCTGCGGCATAAGAGGTAGGTCATCCAAATGTAAGGGCTCTAAAAAACACCTTGAACTCTTGTAATATTTCCTTGTATTGCATGTCAACTTGGAAAGATTCACAAACTCACCTTTAAGTCAACTGAAACAAAAATTAAAGAACCCTTAGAGTTAATTCACTCAGACATATAGGGACCAGCACCTATGTCTTCTGATTAAGGAAAATGTTACTACATTTTTATTTTTTTGTTAATGATTACACAAATTACACATGGTTGTTTCCCTTGACCAGAAAATCTGAGGCTCTAGAAATCTTTACAATACTCAAGAAACAAATAGAGAAAAAACACAGTAAATAAATAAAGCCAATATAATGTAACATGAGGGATGAATATAGAAAATTTGAATCTTACCTTAGGCAAGAGGGCATAAATTTGAAATATTCCTGCCCCTACACCAGCCACCAAAATGGAAAAGTAGAAGACAAGTATAGACATGTTGTAGCAATAAGTTTATCTATGCTTGCCCAAGCCAAAATCCCACTCAGTTTTTAGTTAGAAGCTTTCACTTATGCGGTGTACGTAATTAATAGAACCTCAACATTAACACAGCATAAACATTCTCCATGTGAAAGCCTTTATAACAGAAAACCTGATCTGTCCTTGATAAAGACATTTTGGGGTGAATGTTTTCCTTTTCTTAGACCATACAATAGACATAAGTTTGATTTTCACTCATCAAAATGTTTGCTAATTGGTCTAAGTCCAGTTCATAAAGATTACATATGTTTACACTCATCAGGAAGGGTTTACATTATAAGGTATGTAAAATTCAATGAACATGAGTTTTCATTTCATAATGATGAAAAATTACTACTCACATGCTTCAGAAGATAACTTTCAAACTATGAGAAACCAATTTTTGATTATTTCTGCCTAATCAAAATATATGAAAATCAGAGATTTAGCAGCTTGCACACCTCTGACAGATTCCCCAACACCAGGTAATGCCAATCTTCATATTGAAAACAACTCAAACACATCCCCATGCTCAGATTCAAACATGTCACTTTGCTCAAAATCTGAACTTTTACACACACGAGAACCACAATCTGAGAAACATCTGCAAACCAAATAGAAAGTTTATAACATACAGAAAACATACACGGTCACTTCACAAACACTCACCATTCTTCATCCCAACCCATACACAAATCAATAGAACCTAAAAATATTCATCCTATGATCACAACAGCCAAAACAGGTGTTTTAAAACCAAAAACCTACCTCACATCTGCTCATCACTCCTCACCTGAAAATATTGGGTCTGCATTGCAACACCCTACATAAAAACATGCTATGCAAGAAGAGTTTAATGCTTTGTAAACCAATGAAACACGGACACTTATACCATATGACTCAAGCTTTGGGCTAGTAAGCAATAAGTGGATATACAAAGGGAAAGAGAACCCAGATGGAATCATTAACAATGTAAGACTTGTAGCCAAGGGCTTCAGCCAAATACCTGGACTGGATTTTTAATAAAACATTCAGTCCAGTAGTAAAAGCCAATACAATCAGGACAATCCTAAGTCTTGCACAACTGCTAAACAATGGGAAATGAGACAAGTGGATGTCAACAATGCTTTTCTCAATGGAGATCTCACAGAAACAGTTTACATGCCTCAACCCCAAGGATTCATAGGTGCAGCAAAACCAAATCATGTTTGCAAGCTAAAAAAAGCTCTCTATGGTCTCAAACAAGCCCCTAGAGCCTGATTCGATAAGCTCAGAACAGTTCTTGAACATTGGGGGTATAAAAGCTCAAAAGTCAGATCAATCACTCTTCTATAAAATCTACAATGTTGAGTTGCTTATCATACTTATCTATGTAGATGATATGATAGTCACAGGAAGCAGCCAATCATTCACAGAGGAGAATATTCAGATGCTAGATAAAACTTTTGCTATATCGGACCTAGGAGAACTACATATATTTCTGGGAGTTAAGGCAAACAAGTCAGGAATACTCTATTTCCAAATCAAAGTAAATACATCACAACCATCTTCAACAAATTAAACATGCAGAATTGTAAGGGTTAACGCTCCAATGAGCGTAAGTTCAAAACTATCCAAATTTAGAAGTAAGGTCCATCAAAATTCTGCTCTGTATCGAAGTGTAATTAGTTGCCTGCAATATGCAACCATCACACGCCCTGACATCTCAGGTGTAGTTAATCGTTTTAGCCAAGTTATAGCTATGCCCAGAAAAGAACATTGGATAGCTAATGAAAGAATTATGAGATACCTGAAAGAAACCATCATCTTTGGTCTTAAGTTCAATCAGAATTCCACCCTCGATGTCATTGCTTTTACAAATGTTGATTTGGGATGTGACATAGATGACAGACGAGCGATGAGTGCATACCGTGTCTACTTTGCTGGAAATCTAATATCCTGAAGTTAAAAAAAAAAACAAAATAACGTAATCCGGTCAAGTGCAGAGTCTGAATGTCGTGCTCTAGCTCTAACCTGCATCGAACTCATGTGGATTTCTTCTTTACTAAAAGAAATTAAAATCAATTTATCTAGAAAATCCATCATTTGGTCAGATAGTATCAGTGCCACAGCGTCAAATCCAATTAAACATGCTCGAACAAAACATGTTGAAATAGACATCCATTTTGTCGAGGAGAAAGTTGCTTCAGGACAAATTCAAATCCTCTATGTGCCCAGCGAACATCAAATTGTCGATTGCTTTACCAAAGCTCTTCCTCGTGGTAAATTTGTAGATTTTAGAGACAGATTGAAAATTTGTTCCAGAGCTTTCAATTTGAGGGGGAATGTCAAAGAAGACAAACTTGAAATCACACACTCATGTCACTCTCTGGACCATGAAGCATATGAAAGTTTGTAAATAACAGGCTTGCTGACTTCAATGTAGCCCAAATACAGCAAATATTATTCGTGCTTCTTCAACCTGCAACTGCTGGAATATCTCACATGTGCTTAATGCCTTAAATTCAATTGAAATGTTGAAATCTAGAATTATGCTTTGATGCTGCCACGTTATGTAATCCGTATGGTCAAGATTTTTCTTAGGTTTTCTTTTTATTCTAGAATTTTCAAGAACGTAAAAATAAGACCTCTTGAAATGTATCGATCATTATCGACAAAAATATAGCTTTTCTCATTTCCCTTGACCATTTAAATTTGCTTGTTGGCTGAAACCTATGGTAGAAACTTATGACTGAAATCCATTTGTTTTTTTATCATTATACAAGGTTCTTTCTTATTTAAATTCATTGTTTATAATATTTGGATCAATGGTTTTGTGAATGTGGGAAATTTCGGAAAGTAATAGGGTTTTACTGCAGAAAATTTTTCTAATTTGGATTTGAGAAATTGAAGAAGTGATTTGGTTGTTGTGGAGGGTAAGTAAGTCAACCAAAGAATTATGGGATTATCGACTGACAAAGACTTAGAGCTTCGACAGTTCTACTTCCTTCTTTCGACGGAATTTTTGTGCTCTGTGCTCACATATGAGAAAATGAGTCTAATTGTTGATAAGGCTTCAAGGGATTTGAAGAATAAGCATAGAAATTCAAACAATTTCAAATGAATTTTTTCTTGCTTAGTGATTTTACTATGTTTCTATCATTGAAAGAAGCAGAGACAATGATGACGCAGGATTCTTCGTCGTCGTTGAAAAGTGATGATGCGACTTAGCTGGTAGTGGAGAGGTTTCTGAAACTGAGGTCACGGAAGTTGGAACTTAAATTTATGTATTTTCTTTGATTTTAAATGTTTTGTGAATGAAAATTGACTATAGAGTTTTTATATTTTAAAGAGATGTTTATCTTTGAAAAAAAAAAGACACGAGAAGGAGGATCCATCATTTCCGAAATCATAAGCCTACTTTTCATTCGCTGTATTTAAAGATTGTTCAATTATCGGTGGCCCTACTCAATGCCACTTGAGGCTAAGTGATAAAAAATCAAAGCTACAAATAATAGCCATCATCATCCTATCAACTACGTTCTCTCCTAGAATTATCTGGAAACCTCGAGTCTCACCTACAAGTCTAGCTATGCCTATATACGTGTTGTATCTACCACAATTTTACCTACAATTCTCTGGGAATCTAAAGTCTCACCTACACCTCTTGTTACAATTTAGAAAGCGACCGCATCTCTTTTTCTCTCTTTGGATGCAGACGTAGACATATGAACCACATCCTATAAAATGTTTGGTCAAATTAGTTTCTATTTAAGATTATGGTGATTAAATTTTAAGTCATAACTACTGCAAATAAAATTATAAGTATTAAATATTAATATAAAAATACGTAGATTTTATTAAAAATTAATATAATTAAATATTTATTTTATTTTCTTTTTAAAAGACAATAAAAATACCATTATTTCTAATAAAATTTTAGTTTGATGTACATTTTTTATTCCATAAAATTGTCAACTCTTTCTTAGTTGTAATTATTTTCAAGCTTACGGCAATTAAAAACTAAAAATAAAAATTAAGTAATTTATTTATTTAACTAAAAAATTAATTTTTAATAATCTTAAGTATAGAGTTTTTTAACCTAAATATTTAATTTAAATTAAAATATAAATTTTTAACTATTAAATTCATACAATTTAACAACTAAAATTTAAAATAAAAAACTTATATTTAATATCGATAATTTAATAATTATATTTTTATTAAATTATATAAATAAATAATTGTTTAAAAATGAAATTAAATTACTCAAGTCAAACAACCTACTCATTCCTAAACGATAGAGTATATAACAAAGTTATTAATTAATTATTTCGCCCACTGAAATCTAAATGAATACACCTGCAGAAGTAGCCATGCATTACCCCTTTCCTCGGGCAAATAGTAAAAGGTTGCATCAATCCTAGTTACATAACATTCACCGGGACTCTCACCAATAACAATTCTCACAATTATGTAACTGTGTTTAATCAATTTATCTAAAATTCTCGCATTTCCCCTTTTTTTTTCCTTTTTTTTGGTTAAAACCTCCCTTAAGAGGCAAAATGCATTTGATATAGATAGATAGATAGACAGATAAGAGATGGACAAATCCTTTTCCTAAAAAGCAACAAAACAAAAGGACGAATCATAAATTAATGAAAATGATAATTAGGATAACTCATGGAATCACACACACAAAAAATAAATAAATAAATAAATAAAATAAAATAAAATTGGAGGGGGCCCCGTAATGTTTTGAGGGAAAAGCAGATAACTAAGTGGAAGAAGAAGTTGAAAGACTTAAATTAGTCAATTTGTCAGCAACTCTATTTCCTTCTCTCGACTCGAGAAGCATGTGAAAAATAAATTTGCATTTTATCCAAATAATGTGGACAGCAAATCCAATTCGAAAGAAGAGACTAAGGGAAAATAAAATTCTTATTCTAAAAAGAACAAATAGCAGTAGTAAAATCATTTTTCAGCAAAAAATAGTATAAACATTATATTATAGAAAATGTAAATAATAGAGGAAGCTTGAAGTAATTAATCTTCAATTATTTACACTCATCATAAACAAATTAGCTGTCACTTGACGAGAAGACAAATACAATAATTGACAGTTTTTACGAGTATCATCTCATGACATGGCCTTTCTCATTGTAATTCAACCGTGCACGAAATGGGATTTTATTTTAAAGTCAAAACATTTGTAAATTGATTTTATTTCCGAATCTCATGGATGACATGCCATTCACATCTTTATAATATAGATGACATATCATTTGTATTAGAACGCTATAATGATGATGAACAAGTAATACACAGGAAAACAGTGAAAAGATATTGAAATATTTCATAATAATAAATCCATTGCATTGCTAGCATATAATTTGTATCGAACAGGAACAGAATCAAGACTCATTGTCTACAATCTATTGAAAAACGATTCTGTATTAATAGAATTAATTAATTAGTTTGACATGGATATTGGTTTTTGGCTCAATTTTACAGCTTTTCCATTCGGGGATCTCAGGTCACGAAGTTTCTTCTCTTTGGAAAGAACTTCTGCTAGTCCGCACGAATAAATTTTTGAAGGAAGAAAAAAATTAAATTAATAATATTTATATTATCTTGGACAATTTCATAACGAAGTCGGATGTTCTTGTTATCATGCATGCACACTAACTGTTGTGATTCATAAGTTACCTTTTGAGAGCCTTTTCATTTGTTCCCCAGTCAGAAGGCTCGAAGACTCCAGTCTCTAAGTTGGCCTTAGAGATTGGTTTCTTCAGCAACCTTTCACCAATTCTCCAAGTTCTCCTTCGTAGCAATATCCACAGATGACTCTTTTCCAGTCAGAGTATCATCCTGAAAAATTTGCACATTCAAAATTAATCTCGCGCTTAGGACATGATATTATTAACAATTAATGGGGTGTAAAGCAATTCACCTGGATTCGAAGATAATTCAATTCTGAATGAAGGGCTTTGAAAACAGTCGCAATGTGATAGTCGGTCATATCACTGCTTGATTGCATAAACACATCCACCAATGGAGTCGAACTTTCACTTGTCAGCCATCCCAACAAACCCCATTTAGCTGCTTTAAGAGCATCGTACTTCTCCTCGGCCTTGGGCGAACCAGTTCCCAATGATACGACCAGAAAATGGCCGTAGTCCATCGGCTTTATGGGAAAAAAATCACGACTTCCACGGGTGATTTCTTTCGTCCCTTCGTTAATAGAAACTAAAGTCTGAATTATTACAATTAACAGATTAATAATTATTTGTTTTCCTTAATAGACTTAAAAATTTTCAAGTTTAAAGATCAAAATATGTATAATATACTGGATTATTAGCAGCCACACCACCATCAATGAGATTGAATTGACTGACTTTTCCCTGGGAATCTTTGGTTTCAAATTTATGCGCTGGTAGATAAGTGGGAGCAGCTGAAGTTCCTATGAAATATCCGAGAGTAAGGCATCGATGCTTGGGTTTTGCTTCTCCTAATTCCACAAGAAAAACATATAATATCAGAGTTCATACGTATTTCAAGTTTATTGATTGGAGTTATTTTCGAGTTGTTATGAATTCAATCGAACCCCGTAGCTGGAGAAGACAGTCGGCTGCAGTTTCTTGACGTCGAAAGTTGGAATCACGACATTTGTCAAAGTCTGGTACAATTCTGTGTCTCCTAATTTTTCCTCGACAAGGCGATGTAGATATTTTCCATCATATTTTGGTCCAGCGAGAGATTTAAAGAGCTTTGAAACAGAAGCAAAGGGACAACTGCTGGTAACAAAATAATATATATCATATTAGAAAATCTAGAGGAGAGAAAGATTAGATTTTAGCCAAGAGATATTCAAAGAAGGGTAAGATATTTAATGAATTACCTGTCTTGTGGGAAAATTTTTGGGCAATGATTGAGATAGAAATCCTTAATATCTTTGGCTGCAAATAAAGGTCGGTTTTTCTCATTTGGAGTTGTTAGCATGGCGGTCACGAGACCGCCGGTGCTCGTTCCTGTAATTACATCAAAATAGTCTGCTATTCTTGCTTCCTCCCGGTCGAGTTTCTGTTTATAGTCAAACAACGAACTTTATTGATTAGAACAGGGCATAGCAAAAAATGAAGAAGAAGAAGAAGCAAACAGTACATACATAATCACAGCTACTAGTTAACTAAACGTTATTTTATTCCCATAAAGTTATTTCCACCTGAATCTCAGATTCTAAGAAGGCAAGGATAGTCGCGGGGATAATCCCTCTAATTCCACCACCGTCGATGCTAAGAACGGTGATTAGGTTTCCATAAGTTGGAGGCTGGAGGGGTGATTTTGGACTTTCCATGCGTATGCTTAATAGTAAAGGAACAGAGAGAGCGTCTGGGAGAAATTGGGAGATCTAAAAGCCTACCTAGAAAGAGAGAGATAAAGAGTAGAGAACATATTAATTGGAAATGTTTAAGACTTGAGTAGTGCCGTGCATGCGATGGAGTTTATAGGCGTTCGCTTCTCCCAACTGTTTTGAATTTCCGATCCAGAAAGATTTTTCGAAGCCAAATTTTGCCCGTACTTTCAGTTAGCTCCCTGAATAACTTTATGGACGCATTCATCCGATTTTCGAACTTTGGTCCCAGTAATCTGTCGGATTTTTGGTTGAAATATTGAAGTCTTGTCCAAAGAAAAATTGAATATTCATAATTTCAATTCCCGAAATGACCATTATGGGGAAGAGCATGTCTATTGAATAAGTCAATAATTAATTTTAGCCCCTGTTACTGAAGAAGCAACATTAACAAACGGATAATGTTGAATAATAAGCATTTGCTTTTGTACGGTAAAAGGTTATATCTGTTTCGACTATAAATCATTAGTGTGGTTAATTTTAGAGTTAATAATTTTATATAAATATTAAATTATTAATAAAAAAATTATTCTTTATTTACATATATATTAACTATTTTTTTATATTGACATACTTATATATAAAAATATATATATATAAGTTATTCAAATATTTTTATTTAATTATTAAATAAAATTATCAAATTATTTTTTACATACGTAATATAGATTAGACAACTATATTACATAATAAATATACTAGTTGCTACATAATAATATCATATGATGATATATATAGGTTGATAATATAATTATTATTAGAAGTGCATTAGTATGGATTTATAATTTATGAACTATTTATCGAATTAGGTTACATATATTAACAAATCACATAATATGTATGTAGTTAATAATTTGCCAATAGATTGTAATAGTGTGCAATGTAATCCTTTAACCTGAGACGTTTAGAATCAGACTCTATATAGATGAGTATATTTTATATGGTGTATACGTGTAAGGCTAATCACGCCTTGTATAAGAAGCCAATTTAGGTATATTTTGTTCATATAGGTATTCGATTGACAGTCAAGATGGGATCCGTTGACTCGATACTATGGACTGAGAGTTTTCGTTAACTCTATCCGAATTGAGTTCTTAAACGAATGTCTATATGATGTTTGAATTTTAAGCTTATAGCCATAGCAATCAGGACATATGATCCTATTCATATAAACATCGAGATTAGGGTTTTGACATTTTCATGAATCCTTACTCGATTAGGATATGACAACGAAGGGATATTATCCATACGTTATGTGCAATCATTGGAAGTTTGATGAAGACACTTCTTTATTGTGATTTAGAAACTATAGCACGTAGCTAGACACTAATCATTGTCAATGAGTATCGAAA
>JAWDEX010156543.1:0-20029 GCA_035221805.1 Trichilia hirta | reverse complement strand
ATAAATTAAATAATATAGGTAAAACAATACCTCAACTTAAATTTATAAAAGTAAATTTCAATAAATTAAATAAAATAGGGAACACAATATCTCTACTTAAGTGCGTAAAAGTAAATTATAAGAAAGTAAATAAGGAACACAATATCCCCACTTAAGTATATAAAAGGTAAATTATAAGAAAGTAAACAATATAAAAAACCTAATATCTCCACTTAATTACGTAAAAAAGTAAATTGTCAAAAAATAAATAACATAAAAAATCTAATATCTCCACTTAAGTGCATAAAAGTAAATTGCAAGAAAGTAAATAAGGAATATAATATCCCCACTTAAGTACGTAAAAGATAAATTAGAGAAAAGTAAATAACATAAGGAACCCAATATCCCTACTTAATTACGTAAAAAATAAATTGCAGAAAAATAAATTATATAAAGAACTCAATATCCCCATTTAATTGCGTAAAAGTAAATTACAAGAAAGTAAATAATATAGAGAACCAAATATCCACACTTAATTGTGTAAAATATAAATTGCTTAAAAATAAATAGTGTAGGGAACCCAATTTTTCTACTTAATTGTTTAAAAGTAAATTAAAGGAATGTAAATAATATAGAGAACCCAATATTCTCACTTAATTACATAAAAATAAATTATAGAAAAATAAATAGGAAACACAATATTCTTACTTAAATAATAAATATAAATATATAAAATAAAAAAAGTAGAATGTATAACCTTTCATAATAAAATAAAATTAAATTAAAAAATTTTATTATTAAATAAAAAATACTTAACTTCAAGAAAAAAAATTGTCATTTTTTTCTTCTTTTTTCTTTTCCTCGTTTTCCTCTCTCTTTCTTTCCTTTCTCTTCTCTTTTTCTTTTTTTTTTTTCTCCTTTCCCTTTTCTCTCTTTTCTTCTTCTCTCTCTTCCTCCCCCCTCCTTTTCTTTCCCCAGCCCCTTTATTTATAAAAATTTAGAGGGGCAAAATAAAAGAAAATATTAGAAAAATGTATGATTACTATTTATGCAAGGCCCACAAGCACTATTGACATGGGTCAAGTTACCATTTATGACTATTTATATAGACCCGACGATGACACTATTTATATAAGTCCCACTAAATACTGCTCATACGGATCCAACGACTATACTATTCATGTGGGACCCACCAATTATTGTTTATATAAATTCAATGGCATACTGTTCATGTGGGTCCCATCAAGTAATTGGAGAATTACATTATCTTCAAAATTTGGTAAACCTTTATAAAATTTTCTGTCTTTTAATTTACATTAATTTAGTAGAACTAGTTCTTTAATTTCCTAAATCGAACCTGGCCATTTGTTCAAATGAATTATCTTGAAAATTTAAATCACTTTTAATATATATATATATATATATATATAGTAAACTTTTAAATTAGAATTTGACTTCAATTTAAAATTATTTTGTTAATTATACTGCATTAAGTTCATCTCTAAATTCAAACGTGATTAAAAAAATAAGTATAAATAATTATTAAATTATTAAATTAACAACCTTTATTTAAGTTTATAATTAAAAAAGTACAATATTTATATCTTCTTTATAGCAAGAGATTTTTTATATTATTATTTCATTTATATGCAGCCTATAGCTAAATAAATGCAAGGTCCATCTAATATAAATATCGTATGCTTTTTAAACTAATTTGCATGCGCAATGTTCTAGTGTTTTTAGACTGGCCTCTATGCTTTTCTGAATTTAAGTTGTAATACTACTCTATGCCCTTCATTTTTCTCCTCCAATATCATATGAAATAACTATTAAAAATGGGATTGATATAATGCCATGTTACCACACAGCATGAAATTCAAGTAATAAGTTTTTTGCATGGTTTAGTTTTATTTTAATTCAAAATCATTTGCTTATGCAAGGTCAAAGAGAGATACAAATTATAGAATCGTTTTTTCTTTTAATTAATTAATTTATGTTTAGGGATATGGGAGGTTAAAGTGCATACTGAAAAATTTTGTAGAACTGAGGGAAAAAAAATCTATTGTAATATATTAAAATAAAAATTTCTATTAATTTATTTTAATTCTTTTATGAGCTCTTATACAGCTTCACGCCAATTTCATATAAATATGATTCAAGTATAAATCTTTCTGTTTTCCTCCTATCATAATACTAAAATATTATTTTGCAAAATTATTCTATTAATTTATATTAAATAATTATATAAAAATTTATATTTTTAATATTAGTGTTGACTATTATATATAATTGACTTAAAAATTCAACACAAGTAAAGATTAATATAACATGCTATCAATCAATCCAACGCGTATTACAATTAAAATTAATAACATGCTATCAGCACAAGCGTCCTTACATCTATATCAGTGAGTTAGAGCCGTGTGTTTCCCACGTCTCTTTCGAGAAGGCCGAAGCTAGGTCTATATAATACCTTGCAGGAAGTCATTAAGTATCACACCAGTAAGTGAAGCTACCCGAAAAATATAATTCCATTTCTAGCCGCTCAACAGAAATTAGGTATGTCTCTTCAAGTTTCAGCCGCTCCTAATTCAATTCAAAACGCTGAAAAAGACTCGAATCGTCGCTTAGCAAAATATCGTCCAAGCGTTTGGGGGGATCACTTCCTTTCCTATCCTAGTCACACAAAGGTAAAACGCTTCTTTTAATTGAAGCATAGAAATATAACATTGTTGAAATTATTTTCAAGCAAAAGCATTTTCTATACTAATTAAAAGCACTACTCTAAATGCTTCGAAGAAGATCAGAGACATATTTCTCTTCTGTAACCAAATAACATTGACGAATTTTATACTATTTTTCACAATACAAAAGCACTGCACTACTAATTATATGACACACGTTTTTGTGCTGCTCTCTATGAATTTTCATTCTCTAAAACGTTCTCATTCAAGTACTAAAATACCTTTTCTTGTTCCACTTTGTTCCATAGGAGACTGATCATGACGATGGAAAGCATCTGGAACTCAAAGAAGAGATTAGAAAGATGATAACGGCAGATATCAACAACCTTTCTTACAAGAAATTAGACTTGATGGATGCAATCCAGCGTTTAGGAGTGTCTTACCATTTTGAAAGTGAGATGGACGAAATCCTTGAAAAAATGCACGAGGCTTACAATGACTGGGTTCTAAGAGATGACCAAAATGATGACCTATACTATGTCTCTCTTCAATTTCGATTACTCAGACAACACGGATATAAAATTTCCTGTGGTATGTCTTTTTCTATCCTTACTCCATGTGCTCAATACCTTTAACATCCGTGCCCAATAAATAATATTTATTATTAGGAGCATAACATTCTAACTGGAAGCTTATTGGTTATACCACTTTCAGTCGCCTCTATTCTTATTTATGTGTTGTAATAAAAGTTATGCATGACAAATTAAAAATAAAAATTCTTTGAAAAATCAAATATAAAATATTATTAATCTAATCTATTTCACACTTGTTATGAATAATTTCAAAATTTGAGCAGTGGAAAAAATATACCTATGAGTAACCAAATGTTATGCTCGATTAATTTCGGTACTCAATTAGATGTATTCTTTTCAAATGATGAGGCAGATGTCTTCGACAAATTCAAAGACAGCGACAGGAATTTCAAGGCATCTCTCATCGGAGATGTTCGAGGAATGCTAAGTTTGTATGAAGCCTCGCATCTGAGGGTGCATGGAGAAAATATATTGGATGAGGCACTTGCTTTCACTACCAGCCATTTGCAGTCAATAGTGACCCAATTCAGCACACCATATGCGTCACAAATTAAGCATGCGTTAAAGCGGCCTATCCGGAAGGGCTTACAAAGGCTTGAGGCAAGATATTACATGTCTATCTACCAAGAAGATCCTTCGCGTGAGAAACTGTTGTTAACGTTTGCAAAGTTAGATTTTAACAAACTACAAAAACAACACCAGAAAGAGCTCCGAGACATTACTAGGTGATAAAGCTCCTACAAGATATTTTAGTCGCTATCACAATCATTTTTTTTGTTTCATTGTGACTGCATATTTACAGTTAATTAATTATTTCATTTAGATGGTGGAAAGAATTAGATTTTGCGAATAAGTTACCTTTTGCTAGAGACCGGGTGGTCGAGTGCTACTTCTGGATATTGGGAGTCTATTTCGAGCCAGAATATTTATGGGCTAGAAGGATATTGACCAAAGTGATTTCTATAACTTCCATTATTGATGACATCTATGATGCGTACGGTACAGTTGAAGAACTTGAGCTCTTTACCACAGCAATTGAGAGGTGTGATGAATATTCTTGTACTTCATCATCCGCATTAATTTGCTTTCTCGTACTCAAGATTCATTAATTTTTGGCGTCATTTCTTCATCTTGACTGAAATGGCAAGATTTTTCATTTTTTAGATGGGATATTCGCGCCATAGATCAACTGCCTGAGTACATGAAACATTGTTATCAGGCCCTCCTTGATGTTTACAGTGAAAGTGAAAAAGATTTTGCCTATCAGGGATGCGCATATCACTTCCATTATGCAAAAGAAGCAGTTCGTTTCATCTCAGTTGATTAATTATTGTGAAATCAATTTTACCATGTAGAATTTACTCTAAACTAACACAGATTTATTAATTTATTTTTGGGTTTCTCAGATGAAGAACTTAGTTAAAAATTACTTCCTCGAAGCCAAATGGTGCAATAAAAAATATGTACCGACAATGGATGAGTACATGACAATTGCATTAGTTACCAGTGCCTACCCGATGTTAGCCACCACATCTTTCGTAGGTATGGGAGGTTTTGCAACTAGAGAAGCTTTTGAATGGTTATTCAGCAATCCTAAAATGATTACAGCTTCCTCCGTAGTATGCAGACTCATGGATGACATAGTGTCCCACAAGGTAAACAACAAATAAGTGTATGGGAAGATTATCCTTCATTTCTAGAACATATATATAATTTGTGTGAATTTTTCTTGAATTATATCAAAATCAATAAATACTGTTTGTTTTTATCCTCGTCAGTTTGAACAAAGCAGAGGTCATGTTGCATCAAGCGTCGAGTGTTTCATGAAACAATATGGTGTAACTGAAGAAGAAGCATGTAATGAACTTCAGAAACAAGTTACGAATGCCTGGAAGGATATAAACGAAGAGTGCCTCCGTCCAACTTCTGTGGCGACGCCACTTCTCATGCGTATTTTGAATTTTACACGTGTGATAGATGTTGTCTACAAGGATGAAGATGGCTACTCGAATGCAGGAGATGAGCTGAAAGACTTTGTTGCTTCTCTGCTTATTAATCCGATGCCGTTGGAATTAATTAAGCATGGTGAATAAGCTTATATTAATTATATTTCCGGCAATAAAAATTGACGAGCACTTTTCGCAAAAGTGAACAAATAATCAGTTGTAGCTGGCTGAAGGAATTGGCCGGAGATTTACCGATCAATAAAAGTCCGAAAGCAGAATGTTTTTATACAATAATGTTCGTTGCTGTCTAAAAATGGTGGAAGGATCATTGTGGTCTTCCAAGCGTATTTCTTGATTTCTCCTCTTTCTTTCTTTATTTCTTTTTTTTTCTTTTTTACTGAGGGTACATTTCGGAATGGCTTATTCAAACGATTTGAGTCCTCCCCTTTTTTTCTTTATGAAAAAACGATTGTAGTTCTCTCTGCAACCTATGTATCATTCGTCAATTGGGCCAATCCATAGACCAAGAATCAAACCAAAATATACGATGAATACATCAATGTCATCATTTGTAATAGACATCTTGTATCAACAATCCAAACATTCTCTATGTTATGCTTGGGTTAAACCTTTTGACGACTTCATTGAATAGGATTGAGTTTGAACTTGTCAAGATATTGTATGCATCCAATTATAGTCTATCATAAATATAGTGCGAATTACTTCTTCATTTAAGAGGATTGAGCTTGTCAAAGGTACTGCAAGCATACAAACTTAATATACCTAGAAGATCATTTATTGATGAGCTATGCTAAACGAATGGAAAATAAGCGACTGAATTCAGACAACAAGGTCCAATTCATATGGGTCTATATAATAATTTTTTATTCATTGGTCGGATTTGAATGAATACAAATAAAAAATACAATGGGTCTCTATGATATTTTCATGCATTCGGTGGTTTATTTTCTGTCAATCTATCATTTTCCTCTCTGAACGACACTTTATATCTTCCACTTTCATCTTTCGTCTTTCTAAATAAATTTGATTCTATTTAGAGAAATTCTAGGCCATCCCTGTCTATAAAAGTTTAATATTTTGCAACTAGCATTACTAAAGCAAAATTGCTTATCACTGCATAAAATAATCATAATTATTTGCTATTTGATTATCCTTAACATTTATCACTTATCATTGTCGTTATTAAGTTTATAACGCATTTTCTTTAGTTCTTTTTTGAATGGGTTACTGTCAACGATTATGGTTATTGCTTAGCATGCTTAGGATTGATAATGTCTGGGATAGAGCGTATGCGTGATGTGATTTTTAATTTTGTTGAATTCATGGAGAAAATATCCATCATCATTGAGAATCCAGTGGAGCAGAGCCAGCTCTCTCGACATTTTTCACTACCTTCGTAGCAGCCGACAAGTGACAAAAACATGCCCTCTGCTCTTCTCAAACTACATCATGGTCACGGATGAAAATCATTTCAACGAAAAAAGCAAAACCCGTCCAAATTCTTAAATAATTTGGATTCATTACTGACATTTGAAAATCGTGTGAACACAAAATTCAGTGGTATTAAAATTCAGTTGTTTTTAATTGTTTTACAACCTTAATACGTATTTATATGGGCAATTAGATAAAGTTTAAATTCAGCGGTAATGGTGGTTAATAATCTGAACATTGACTTAGTGCTCAACCATGATTTCCTTAAGTTCCACTTTGCGTATGTGCTCTGAGATGCTGTCTTTCAGCATATGAACTCCAGAAAGACAACCCCTACAAACAACACAATGATTGTAAGTTCTGTTTCTGTTTTCACTGCCAAGAGAAAAGATAAAAGAAGAGTGATCCTTCATCTAATTTCGAGATCAACTTCTCTGCGCAAACCAAAGGCTCCATACACCTCACAAGTCAAAAACTTTCTTCCGTGATTTTGCATCCGCTATTCAGCTAATCATCAGTCTCTTATGGTATATAATATAACGTCAACATGGGGACTTAATTCATAAGCCTTTGGAAAAATATATGCAAGTAAAAGATCTATGACAAAAGGAACCGAGGAAATGTATGTTAAGCCAAGAATTAGGTCCTCTCTGTACAATCCAAAGTACTGAAACTCAGAGAAAATGAAAAGCAGAATTTGAAATTTCTATGTTGTGAGCTTACATGAAGGGTGACAACTACATCAACTATCAAATAAAGACGGAAAGAATCCTTGGATCATCAAATCATCAAAAACAAAACCTAGTGTAAACGAAGAATGTTGACAGCCATTTAATGATACTGGTACACATAATAAATGACAAAAATTGGATTGCATAGCAAGGATACATGACATGATTCCACACATACATAGTACATCATGGGGCTAGGTCAACATCAACCACCTATAAAAGTTCAGCCTTTATTTATATACCTACCTCTACATCCTTACTCTCAACGCCAAGCAGAAGCAGATACCAGATCCCTATCTTTCCAACCCAACAACATAGCACCATCTGTCTCCACCAGTGTATAATGCTCAGAGTAACACCTGAGCAAGTTCCTAATGACAGAGTTGACATATGAGCTTAATGGACATTGATGAAATCCTGCCATTGTAAACCTAGACTTCCACTTGCCAAAGAGCTCATGCCGCTCCACCCTCTGTCTCCCCTCCCAAGCAATAACATTCACAATATCCCTTGCCAAACAATGCTGCTCCACATTAATTCGATCCTTTTGGTCCCTTTGCATGGTCACATCAATTGACTCAAACATTGCCAAGTAATAGTTCAGAGTTTCAATGAACCTAGGGAGAAATGCAGCAGTATTAGTGTTTGATTCTTGTTCCACCAGAGTTACCACCTTAGGATCAAGTGACTTTATCATCCTCAGTATTTCATCCCTTGGGTTGTTCACGTCCACACTCTCGTCTGGAATGTGGTGGAGTTGCAGGGGGAAATTCACAGCCACAGCTTCCCCAGGTCTGACATCAAGCATTTCCCTTGTCACATCTGGAGCAGAAACCGATATTGGATGAAACTCGACTGGGATACAAAATTTATTAGATATTACAGCCAAACGTCTCCCAACTGCCTCCAACCCATCACCACGGGCATATTTAGAAACAGGATCATCAATTCCTGTTATCCGCACACAAGGGGGCCCAGATGGTTTAGCTGCAAGGGCCTGTAACAGAGTCATCCATTGTGTTCCCTGAGCTATTTGGAAGTCAATGATATGGATGCAATCCTCATTTTTGCATGCTTCGGCAATGGCCCCATTGGCTGCCATGTAACCAAACTTCAGGTAGGGGCAGATTTCATATAGGATATTCATGTAAGCAAGCAAATCCTTGCTCTCAGGCTCCCTACATCGAAGAGCATAATACATGTTAGAAACTGATTTCTCCTTCCTAGCTACTAACCCTTCAACCAAGTATGCCCCTAGTCGCTGGATTGGTTCTCCACTAATTGAAACAGCATCTCGAGCCTTTTCGATCAACTTATCAATGTCATTAACTTTGTTTTCATACACAGCTTTGGCACATGCAATTAATAACTGTTTCAGATTGCCAGATGGAAAAACCTGCCAAGATGACTCCTCAATTGTCAACCGAAGATTTCCACTTTGAGCACCTTCACCAGAATGCCTATACCTAGATACAAGTGACGACGGAGGCTGAATCACGTGTGAACCATGGCGCTCCTGGTTCCAAGCCTTGGATCTCTGGCCCGGTGCCTGTGGCCCATTACTTTCCCTGCGAGAAGCATTTGTCTTTGTTACTTCTTCATCTTCATGAGGCCTCATTAGTACGGTCTCTAATTCCTGCAATATGTGTTTAATTTTCTGGTTACAATTTCTATTATGCAAATACAAACTCCCACCAGAACAGAGGACTAGACTGTCCACAGCAGGGCTTAACTGATGAAAGCAACTGTTGGACTCCAGTGAAGAATTACAAGAATGGCTGAGCCCCAAAGGATTTGCTGGGGAGCTGTGATGATCTTGGCCATTGCTCAATGTAGTGTTGGTATCACACTCAAACTGAGTTGAAAAAGATGAGTTAGGCGAATTTCCTACATCGAACTTTAGAGAGCCAAAGAGCCTATTAGTTACCGAAGGGACAGGAGGATAAGAAGTCGAATGAGATATCCTAGCACCAGTAACACCGTATCCAAAATTACGGTGCGAGTCCATGCTATGGTTTTAGCATCTGCTCTTCACTGCAATATTAAATATGAAAATATAAATACTGTTTCAGATGCTAATCAACTACACCATTTCTTCTCAACAACAGCAATCAATTTTGCAATTACTGCAGATAGAACCAAACTTGGCTACCTTCAAAATCAACCTACAACAATAATCAAAGGAACATGTAAGCTCCCCATATTCATTTTCTTTGGAAAAGGTTCTGGAATAGTTAACAGTTTTGACCTAAAGTTCACAAACTATACAGCATATCAAATCTAAAACTGCTAAAGTTAAAACGTAAGAAAACACTCCACAACCAGAAGCAGAGGGGAACGCATAAAAACATAAAGATCAAAGAATATGTTTACAACCACAAAATAGTGAATATGTAGGTTCATTAACAAAACCTACTACTCCAAACCATAGCAAGATCAAAATTGATTGAATAAAAATATCACCACGCTTACGTACAGATAGTGAATTACCTTTTCCTGGAGAAGAACCCAGAGCAACACGATACAATTTCATCATTTTCCACAATAAAATTTATGAACAATTTATTGGTAGACAATCAACAATTTCCACATTAATATTAATTAATATTCTTTTGATAGTTTCTACAATATTAGATAAGTCAAAGAGCGCAAGACGAAAAGAACCTTCACGAAAGTCTTAAGTCCTCCGTCCTCCTCAACATCATAGCTATATTTTACAATACCATTTTCAGGAAATAAATTCTCAACTATCAAAATTAACAGTCAAGATTACAAAGAAAATACGAATACTAACACTCTAATTATTTCAATCAAAAATTAATCAAACATGTCCAGAAAATTTAATAGTCATTTTCTCACATGAAGCCCTTTATCAAGGCTTCAATATTACTTTCAGAATAAACAATTACAATGAGAAACGAAAACAAACAGAACATAAAGAAGCGAAACTACTTGAATAAAAATTAAATCCAAGACATCTCCGCATAAATGAACTGATTCATATAAAATATTCCATCATCAAGCTTCCCAACAGCAACCAAAATATATCCATGGAAAGCAAATATATATACATATATAAATAAAAAAAAAAAAAAAGTAAGTTTTTTTAATTTATTGTCGGGTTACCTGTTAAACTTCTTGCGTAAGAAACACTTAACCCATCTGTTTTTGTGTTTGTTTTTGTAAGTTCCGATTTATGACAGTTTGAATCCAAAGAAAAGCCACACGAGAAAGTGGCATTTATAGAGAACCGGAAGTTAACGGAGGTGTTGTACATAATGTAACGGTAATGTTGACGAGAGCCGTTGGATTCTTGGATATGATGTTTCTCACACCGCCAATGTGACGGAGATGTGCCGTTATAACGGATGTCCACGCCGACCATGTGGTCTAACTTCAGTAGAACATTCTTAGCAATTTCCAATTCTGTGATTGGGACTCATTTGCACAATGTTCGTCCACGCGCACGGAAAGAGAATAGAGTCCAACCAAGCTTGAAAAATGGGGATTGACTTTCTCTAGTTCTTGAATAAGGGAAGCCCTACTCCTAGTTAGGAAAAAAATATTAATTATTTAGTTATTCAAGACGTAAAAATATTATCCTAAATATTACTTAAGAGATTGTTTAAAATTGTGTTGTTTATGAGAAAGTTAAAAAATTATTTGATATCTCGATTTTTTATCGCAATTATAACTTTATAATTAGCACATTGCAATATCAAGTAAGTTATAATAAATTTATAATTCAATTCATAATTATTATTTATTACTATTTCACTTAATAAATTAATTTTGTAATATTATCATTAAATCATATTTTAAATAATGTACAAATTAATGCGGAGCTACAAGTTTATTCGGATATATCACAATTAAAAAAATTGTTTAAAAATATATAAAAATTAAATATTAAAAATTTACTTATATATTATTGTTGCTGTTTTTCAAACATTATATTTTTTTAAATTGTTGCTGTTTTTCAAACATTATATTTTTTTAAAATAGAATTAACAAATCGTTGTACAAAAATTTATTATTTTTTAAGTTGAAAAGAGGAACTGATATTTGCATATTAGAATATAAGTCATTTAACTCTATTTACCTATTCTTTCATTTTTTTTATAATTTACAGAGTATATTTTTAATTTGAGGTATAATTAAATTTAGAATTTTTTTTATTTTGAATATAAGAATAAAAAATACGCTTTCTAAAGGAAGGAAAATGCATCTTTAAAAAACTAAAAGGAAAAAAAGAAACAAGCAGGTGCACTTTTTTTCCTTCAAAAATAATAAATTTTAAAGTTAATTAAAAAAAATATAAAATTTTAACCACACAAAATTATTGATGTCATGCGTCAGCAATAGAATAAAAAGACCAAAGAAAAAGTCTCGATCCGAAAAAGATGGGAATGGCGATATTCTTGCTTCGGTGTGGCAGGTTCCGAACTGTACTTGACCTATGACTCTTACGTGAAATACACGTGAGTCTTTCCAGCTCATGCCCGTTCGCCGTATTGATTAATGAAAGGCAGAAGAAAGCAGCAAGATGCCACTCATCAAAGAATCGTGATGCCACGTTAACTTAAGACCTTTGTCCTCTTTGACCAGACGTGGCACGCGTTCCCGAAGATTTCCAAAACAAAGACCAAACTCAGTGTCTACAACATCAACTAGGATATCGAACGGAAAGCAAATCGCTCACATGTCATTGTCACGTGATCAGGAAATTCCTTAATTAATTTATTTTATTTTAAATATTAATTAAAAAATTATGAGAAAAAAAGATAGTTAGTAATTAAGAGGAATGATTTACTGCATATGATGAATTCATGTAATTAAATTATTGCCTACATGAACAAAATGTAAAGAAAGTGTGTAAATCAATTAGACAAAATCGTCCTATAAAATATTGACTAAGATAAAGTTTAAGCCATTTTTACAAATAAACAAATTAATTATGATAGGTACATTCAAATTTTATATGAGAAAGTGTGATTTGTGATGACTTTCTTGTTTTATTAGACTTTTGGAATGTGATAGCAAAAGAATATTGACTTTAATGATAAAATAGTTGAGAGACTTTGATAATATTGGTGAAAATTAAAGAGAATTTAAATATTGTGTTTATCTTATTTATTTTATTGTTTTTTTTCAAAAACTAATAGAATAAAATTAATATTGTGGAGATACAAAATTATTATATATAAATTATAAATGCATGAATATTTTAAAAATATATACGTTGGTTAAAAGAAAACACAATCAAGCAGAGTTTAATGCACTAGAAATTTTAATAAAATGAAAATACGTATAAATATATAATAATTAAACGATCTTACTTAACACTTAAAATGTAGAATAATAATAATATAGACTTACAGTAATTTGTAATGTCCTAAAATAATATTTCTCTCATTCTCTTAATTATTTGAAGGACAATAGAGTTTGTTTCTTAAAATACAATTATCAAATCTTCAAAATTGAAGCAATGTAAATTTAGAAGTTAGGTTAAATGTAGTAATTAATAAGAGCTTGGTTGGTGTTCTATGTTATGGATGTTGTATATCTATTATTTAAAAATTTCGTACATGATACTTTTATAGACAAAATATTAAAAAGTTATACTTGTTATAAATTAATACAATATTTCTGAAAAGTTACAATTTAATGCAATTTTTTAAAAAAAAAATCATAACTCTTTATAAATAACAACCTGAATAATTACAATTTTTGATAATAATAATAATAATTAAAAATATGACCTGTTATTTGAGCCCAGCCCAAGAGGTCCAAGGCCTATTTTTAATATATATATGTGTGCGTGTGTGTGTGAATTTAGAACTCTAACAAGTCTAGTATTTGTTAGCCATTCTTTAAACTCACATAACATGGATATATATATATATATATATATTGTTTTAATAAAAATTATTTTTTTTATGTGAGATTTAATTTTTTTATTTAAATTTATATGTCTCAATAATGTATACTATGTATTCTGAATATCAAATAAATTAGTCTTCTTTTGTTTTTGTGCAAATGAGATTCTAATTTCTTAACAAATTTTATGAGTTGAATCAATTATATAAAATTTTTTTACAGTAGCAAAAAATAAATAAAATAAAAAAATTCAGAATTCTAAAGTCAATCACATCGTATATTGCTTCATTTGATATTTGGCCATTAAGTAGAAGACAAATCAAAAGAGATAATCTTATAAAATTTTCCTTTTGAATCATCAAATTATATAATATGATACGGAGCATGCATGTGAGATGAAATTGGGACATGGGAATGTATCAAATCTAGAAAATTAAATTAAAAAAAAAAAATGTATGTTCTCAACGGAAAGCACTTCATTCTTTATGGTTATTGTCTAAGTAGAAAAAAAAACATTTAATTTCCAAGTGTTTGATTGTTTATGAATCATATCAACTACTTTTTTCCCATTCTTACATGTGCATCTTTTTCGTCTATTAAAGATTTTAACTTGAAGCATTCTTTCATTATAAAATTGTTTTCCATATTTCAATTCGAACACATAATTTTTTTATGTTTAAAAGCTTTTGATTCTCTTTATTTTAACAAGATTGAAATTATATACTTATAACCCCATTTGAATTTATGAGATATACATATATATATATATATATATATTCTTTTTTCTAAGGATTCTCCTAGGATGGTACAACTTTGTGAAATTTCAATGGCATCACTGCAAACTCCTGTGACTTTAAACTTTAATTGCTTTGATTCCATACCATGATGTCGGCGTGACAAATACCCACACACTGTTGAGTCGGCAAACGCAAAAGTATAGAAACGAAACGAAATCAATCAATTCATTAATTGAATTGTTAACAGTTTAATTACACAACTGTCCATGGAATTCCACCATTGATTTTAAATTTGGTCACGTTTCAATTTCCAGCCCGGAAGGGAGAGTGGAGATAAAAATCCAGAGGATGCGTTCTCATTTCTCACTTGGTTGGCAATCAAAGCAAGCGATATGAATAAAGGCGACTCACACGTGTTACGAATGTAGGTCATAATTTGAACCGGAAAGTCATGTCATTTATTTTTGGGGCCCATAAAGTATAGAATGATATGGTTGGGTCCCGCCAATAATCTACAGCAAAAGACAGGTTAGTAAAATGAAGTGAAGTTCCGCTGTTTCTGACCCCTGCCCAATGCTTTGATCAATAGGTTGTTAGTCAATGACACAAAATAAAGAAACGTATTTTTATTACGGCTACTATGAACAAGGGAAATGGAAGTACACTTAAAATAATAATGTTTTCTTATTAATAAAATACACACCTGGACCTGGAATTTGTACTTAAAACATACTTCAATTCTACAGCCAACAAAATATATAAGAATTTAGGCCAATAATTACTCTTTTAATATATAATGTGAAATGGCTATTATGGAGGAAGGAAAACAAAACTTGTTCAATTTGGACAAGGCATTTCAAAAGACAATATTTTTTTTTTCTTCATTTATACAATTATTATATGCATAAATAATAGGAGAAATAAAATAGAGATCCTCTTTCAACTTTAATGATTTTATTTTTTTGTATAATAAGAAAAGTTTTTTGAGTTGATATGATTTAGAAGTGGTCCAGTGAGTCTATGAACCCATTCATTTCTAAGCTCATGAATAGATCAGACCACTTTTATTTAAATAAATAACGAAATCCAACATCTAAATACTATAAACCACCTCATCCTTTGCTTCCTCTCTATCCAAATTATAAGTCTTTTCCTATAAACCAATTTGTGTCTCTCTGTGTTGTTAAAGTCTTTACAGTTTAACAAATTTTGTTTTTAGAATTCCTTCCATCATCATTACCCTTCTTTTACTCCATACGATTTGCTTATAACAAATATTAACTAAATTATAAAAATAACAAGGTGATCTACATAATACGTGTTTAAGCATGTAATTAGCTTGAATTCTAAACATGACCTTCAAAAATTTTAGATAAACTTGACTATATATCATGAACACATAAATGACAAATCATAATTACCTAAATTTGAATTTGTATTTCATCTCCTATTAATATAATGAAGCAGCATAGCGGAAAAGGAAATAAATTCACCAGTCAAATACTCTCGTATTTCAAAGCTCCATGAGTAGAAGTTAGATTAACGTTGTGACGAACGAACCAAATAATGTTGTAAGCTAAACTACTCGAAAATACAAAATTGTGAGATTTTAATAAATATTCTCATTGCAAAAATAAAACAAAAAAAAATTTATTGATTCATTGAAAAGTCTTCTCAACTTATGATATTGGGACTCTATTAATAATAGATAAATAAATTTAAATTCCACTAAATCTAAAATAAAAAATACTGACTTAAACAAGAAAACTAATTAATAAAAATTCTTATAAACTTCAATAAATAAAAATTCTCAAAACTAATCCGATATAAATAGAAAATTTGTCTTGGAGTTGATAACAGCAAATTATCTTTCAACTCGAACTTGTATCCTTCTTTATCAATTCTTCTGGAGGCTCTAAAATAGCCATACTTAATCTTCCTCTTGAATTTGTCAGTGACTCTTCTAGACGATGCAGACTCTCAAGAATGAATCAACATCAAATGACTTTTACCTCTTTCCAAATTTTAATCAATTTTATTTTTACTTTCTCAGCTAAATCTTCTTCGAGTATAGCCGTTTTGTCATTCTTGTCGACGCTTTCAATGTATTAAGCATAACCATATCAATCATATCGTCTTCCATATTAGTTCATGTAGCTTCAATTTGAGCATGGTTCAAGTTTTCAGATACATTATCAGATATAAAATAAAAATGGAGAACAAAATCTACCTTTTCTTGTGAAATTTCTATTGGCAAAGAACAAACTTCTGTAATAGAAAAAAATTTGTCCCGCCTCAATAGCAACAGAGTCCTTTTTAGGATTTGGTTTCACAATTAAGTGAGGAATCTCATCTTGTTGTAGTGATTGTGGTAAAATTAATTTTTTCAATGCTTGTCTTCTTTCCCTCTTGATTTGCAATTCAATCCTCAAAAATTGTATCGACAACATTGGAATAATCACGAGTTATCACAAACCATAAAAGAATTCTTTATCCAAAGTTAGCACATAATCCTCCCACGAGTTTTGAGATTAATTTCTCATTTTCTTTAATAAAATTCAAACAAGAATAATATTTTCAAAAATTAAGGCTCGTAAATTCATATAGAATTCTTACCTTTGACAATTAATTCTCAAACTTTCAAAGCTTCATTTCGGTATAATCTTAAGAAATAAATAAAGTTTTTTTAAAATATTTTTTTTTTATTTTCGTCCTTAGAAGCAAATCTTATCTATTTTTTTTTTATTTTTTTAATCCATTTTGGTTGTAAATTTCTCCTTCAATTATATGCACATCCAATTAACTTGTACCATAAATATTTGACATATTTCTTTTTAAAAAATTTATCCATAATACAGGATTCAATATGTTACGAAACTCTGGTGGTGAATGAAATTTGATTTTATGCAATCTACTGCAACTACACTATGCAAACTTATAACTATTGAGCTCTTAATGCAGAGCTTCTACCAACTGTAAAATGCAAAATAATGGACCACTAAGTCCTGAGAAAGTGCTCCACGAGCTAACGATCGCATGACCCCTTTACTCCAACCATGAGACTCCACTACTCCATTATTCATGTAGAATATCCTAAAGATTAGGACAACTAAAAGATAACACATGTAAAAAATAAAACATTCAACAATCCCTCCCTTAAACTGAAAGTTTATCAAACATTTAGTTTAATATACTAAATAAAAAACATCCCTTTTAGACTTGATTCTCAAGAGTGTAGACACCAAGTAATCTTCTAAGCTTTATAAATGATGCCAACTTAAGAGATTTGGTGAATATATGAGCAATTTGATCTTCACTTCTGCAATAGATAAGATCAATTACATTATCATTTGTAAGATCTTTTAGGAAATGAAACTTCACATCAATATGTTTGTTTCTTCCATGTAGGACAGAATTTGTGGACAACTTTATTGCTAAACTGCTATCACAACAAATGATAGTGGATCCTTTCTACTTGAAATAAATTTCTTCAAGAATCTTTCGCAACCAAATTGCTTGAAAACACATGCTGTTATTCCCACAAATTTAGCTTCTATAGTTGATAAATTCACAACTGATTGCTTCTTTAAAGATTATGAAATTGCTCTTGAGCCTAACATAAATACATAACCAGATATACTCTTTCTATCATCTGTATTCCCAGAATAGCTGTTATCTGTAAATTAAAACAAATTAGACTTTTCACCCTTTTTATAGAATAGACCATAATTAGTAGTTCCTTGTAAGTAGCAAAGAATTCTTTTTGCAGCAAGAAGATGTATATCCCTTAGGCATTCTATGTACCTACTAATAAGGCTTATAGCATACATAACACCTAGCCTTGTGGTTGTTAAATATATTAAGCTTTCGCCATTTATTTGTAAAGAGTGCTGTTAACCCTTTATCCTTCAAGATCTTTTCTAAGCTTCGAGCCAACCTTAGTTGGTGTGCTGACAGAATTACAAAACCTATGTAGAATTTCTTGAACATACTTATTTTGAGATATAAAAATTCCATTAGCAAATTACATGACATAAATTCTAAGAAAATAATGCATCATTTCAAGAACAGTCATATCAAGTTCAACCATTATAGATTTTTTAAAACTTACAAACATGGCTGTATCATTTTTGGTATAAATCAAGTCATCCACATACAAACAAATAATGAGCATTTTACCATCAACTCCAATTTTCGTACACAGTGTATGCTTATAAGGATATTTAGTAAAATCCTCCTCAAAAAAATAAGCATATCTACAACTATACTAAGCTCTTAGAGCTTGTTTTAGTCCATATAATGCATTATTTAATTTATACACTTTATGCTCTTCTCCAGTCTTATCATAACCAAGAGGTTTCTTAATAAATACCTGTTAATCCAAGTCTTAAAAGAGCCAATTTTATATCCAACTGAAAAATAGGCCATGAGTTTTGAGTTACCAATGTAATCATCAATCTGACCATATTAAGTCGTGTGACTCACGCAAAACCCTTTTTGTAATCCACTCCAAACTCTTGTTTATAGCCTTTGGCTACTAAACGTGCTTTGTACTTATTTACTTTGCCTTTCTTATTCAATTTTATCTTATACACTATTCATACTAATCGTAACGTGCAAATTTTACTTGCAAATATATGATGTCAAGTAACCTAGGATAAGTAGGGTATCGTATCCTTAGAAAAGTTCGTAAAAATATGTCAATGCCTATGAGTGAACTAATCCTAAATTTTATCTAGAAAATAATAATGAAAAAAATTAATCTAAACTAGGAATTAAATAATAAACTATAAAATAGAATAACTAATGCAACACCCTTAAAACTGAAATTCAAGTAAAATTAATCTAGAGAATTTCTTTCATTTGTTATATGTACGTCATTTTAAATGCTCCCTTAATTCTTTTATGAAATTGTGTTCATAAAAAAGAATTTATTCACTCAACTCCCTCTCTCGAGGCAAGGGAATCTATTTTGAAACCTACTTATAATATCTCTATCACGAATCAAGTCACAAAATACATTAAACACACATTTATTCTATATGTTTTTTAGGAGTTCAACCGTTTCTCAACTAATTGATAAACTCAGTTAAATTGTTCATGGTTTAATTCAAATTCTACTCTCCCAAGTACAAAATTCAAATCTAGAATCATTCAAACTATGGCCAAGAGTTTGAAAGCATTAAGCATAAAAACAACATGAATAAATAACAATTCAATTTATTAATCTCAAAATCATAACATTAAAAATGAATTCAAATATTAAACTACATTAATCCTTTAGTTAAGAAGTTTAGCCTTACATATTTTAAATAAAAATAACATCCACAAATCTAGAATTTATGGTTACAAATTAACAAAATTGAAAATAAAAAGAACGAG
This sequence comes from Trichilia hirta, assembly GCA_035221805.1. Classification (NCBI taxonomy): domain Eukaryota; kingdom Viridiplantae; phylum Streptophyta; class Magnoliopsida; order Sapindales; family Meliaceae; genus Trichilia; species Trichilia hirta. The sequence goes on along the minus strand of JAWDEX010156543.1, from coordinate 645 downwards.
ATAGAAAGAACTCATAATTTCTCTACTTTAATCTTCAATCTTCAATCTTATGCTGTAATTTAATATTTTCAGGCTTGATTGTTGTGTTTTTAGGTGTGCAAAAGTCTCTCTCAATCTTAGAAAATAATTCCCTTTTTATAAAACCAAAAACCCTAAAAAAAGGAAAAAATAATGCTAAAAACGAAAAAGTTAGGTATGGTTTCCATGGGTACTGGCCCTGCAGTGAGAATAGTATCTATTGTAGCACCAAACATTCTATTTTTTGGCCACTGGATGTGTATTTGGGGGCTGCAATGAGCACTATTTATGCTACAGTACTATCTGTTCTATTTTTAATAGTTTGCCTAATGTATTCGATCCTCATTTTGACAGTATTACTGTCTTAGTATGCTTTAGCTGTCTTTATAAAAGTTTTAGGATTTTTCTTAGATTTCTAATGCAACTAGAATCACCCCATTCCAATTTATGTACTTTAAGTTATGGCCAAATCATTGTAAACTGTAAAAGACGACTCCTATAGGCTCCTTTGCCGAACTTTTGAAAATTAAGCCTAATAATACAAATATAATGATTCACATTTTAATTGTTATACCCAAGTATAGGTAGTCTTGTTATAGTATAGTCCGGTGAGTCCAAGTGTCGTAT